>RJWM01018319.1:0-41260 GCA_004363535.1 Dasyprocta punctata | reverse complement strand
AGATATTTTCAAGCAGTAGAATGGAGTACTACTCTGCCACAAAGGAGGATAAATGTGAGATATTCGTTGCCAAATGGATACACCTCAAATTTGTAATGTTAAGTGAAACAAATCAGACACACATGCTTAAATGTTACAAGGCTTCTCTTACATAAGAAACTCAAAACACAAATAAGGAGTAAAATAAAAGATTGATAACAGAAAGTAGGCGGAGAGATCATTCTCAAATTGGAAGGCCATCAAGAGATGAAGGGGGTGAGGCAGGAGATGGAACAGGGATGAAAGAAGAATTAAGATGTTTTATGTACATTTACTAACTTCACACAAAGAGTGCAGACATCATGTACTGCAAATATGTACTAATAAAAAATAAAAACTGGAAAAAAAAGAATAATGATAGCATTAGGAAAAACTGCTTCTGTTTAATCTATGACCCTAATCTTAATTACTTCAAGTTTTCATTTGCTTTTACACCTTAAGAGAGTTGGAATATGTATGATGACAGCAAAATATATATGACCATATTTCTCTACTGGTATTTTCGTGAGTTCAAATGGAATTTTCCGAATTTTTCTTGTATATTTCTAACAAATTGTAGACAGCAATGCTCATTTTTAAATAATGTTAACAATATATTGTCCTAAATATAGAATGTATTATATTTTTAAAACAATGATAATTGAATTCCAAAAACATGGGAAATATTTATACCCTATTAGAAACAATCATTCTAGGTTTACCCGCTTTTATCAATAAACCACCTTATTGTTAGACTGTTTAGAAAAGTTGTCTCGCCACATTGTTTTAAAAACACAAGGAATAGTATCAGTAATAGTAACATTTAAAAATTGTTTGTATAATGTAATGGAAATTGTGATTCACAGAAAATCTCTTCGAAACGAATTTTCTAAGTTTTTCTTTCAGGGTAGTATTTTCCATTAATTGCAGTTAAAAATATGATTCCTGTATTTTCCTTATCAGGTTATTAGGAAATCAGTTTTCAAGGGATTAAAAAAAGAAAGTTTCATATACAGTTCTTTTTATTTCAAATGTGAAAATCACTTCGATAAGAAAACAAAATATGACAACAAAATTTAAATTTATGAGGAGAAAACTCCAAAGTTGGTCATTAATATTTTCCTACATTTTCTCAATGATATAAATTAGGTTTAACTATAGAAACCTGAATACATTTATTTCAAGTACCTATGAAGTTCTAATATGCTACTCAAAATAATCTCATCAAAATTACGGTAAGGGCCTTTTTTAACAAAACTTTCAGTCATTTCATACAAAAGAAGTTTGTTATTTCTCTATCTTTTTGGTGCTACACTTTCCTCCAGCAGAATGTAATTGCTAGGTCTTCCACTCCCGCTGCACACACACATTTTAATGTATTGGAATCCAGATATACAGCATAAAAGAATGTTGAAGAACAGCACTACCGTGTATTCTTCAACTGGTATTTTCACAGGGACTTCTCTTTCTTCCTTTACCTTATCCCTGATAGCTCAGGGAGGAAGGGGAAGAGGGAGAGCGACAGGGAGGAGGAGGAGGAGGGAAAGAGACAGAGACAAAAGGAGAGAGGGGAGAGAGAAAGGGATGGAGATGGAGAGAGGGGGAGAGAAGAAAGGAGAGGGAGAGACAGGGAGAGAGGGAGACAGGGAAAGAGAGAGGGAGACGGGGAGAGGGGGAGAGAGAGAGAGACTGATTCACATGAACACACTAGAGACTTAGTCAGGAAATGAGACATCTTATCTTTGGTTTGGCTAAATGAGGACCAATAACCTAGTCCTGCAACATTCTCTGTGATAACTGCCTTTACAAATGAAATTTTGACTTCTTCACAGCTTAGCGACATGAAGACACTATCAGTAGACCTGCATTTCTGTGGAATATGAAGGATAGTAAAAGATTTTAACATCTGACACGAGAAAATGAACAACTGATAAATAATCTTTGAAATGTTCTTTCAAAGCAAGGCAACATTTTTTGATGTTGATTTACATTTTTATTATTGTTTACTCTCTTGATAGACTGAAAGTGTTACTAAACACTGTAAACTGATGAAAAAAAGACAGCCATCAACTACGACAGGACAAGTGTCTTTTTAGAATAACTGGTTGTTTTAAAAATCAGATTATCATAAATCATTAAGAAGAAGAAAAAATACTGCTCATAATGAATGAAGATCTGCTTCTAAAATTAATCAAAGTACCAATTTCAGCATTGTGATCTTCTACGAGTGAATATTCTAATAATCCCTAAATCTGTGATTACAACAATGTAACAGGAAAAGAAATCAGTTTATAAAACAAAATACAAAATATCAATCTAAAACTAATTTTGTGCATTAAAAATAAAACTTCTGAAGCAGGCAGATGACTGATGTAATACTTAAAATGATAAAATGTATAAATCCCTTTGTCATATATTCTTATGAAAATATTAACACTATAGCTCATTTTGATGATATGTTATTGAAAATACAAAAGTTCAGATTTATCCACTAAGTGACCATTAAAACCCAATCATGCTATTTATGGTTAGAATAAGTTTTCCAATACAAATAATGCTGCTGAAGTTCTAGATATGTGTATTATTTTAATCTGAAAAATGTGAGGAACTATGAACTAAAATTCCAATGAATAATACATTTCTAATTGTCCAAATTCTTAAATCCCAGAACACTGATGTAGCAAATCTGAGCATTTCAACCCTTACAATAACTGTAGTAAACTGTATTAAAACTGTAGTAAAACGTATTAAATGTTTTATGTAAAATAAGATATAAGATATTTAGAAAACTAAGCTTATCATTATCAAGATATTAATAATTTGCTATAATATACTATATATTACATAACACTGATTAAAATTTGGTGTAAGAAAACCTTTTAAGAAGCAGTCTTATATTTAGTTTGGAATCTCTTAGACAATCACAGATACATATGATGTAAATTTCCATTATAAATGGCTTGTAGTGGGCTTAATTTCTGAGTAACGTATTACTAAGATTTTCAATTAAAATTTGGAATACTTTTATTAGCCAAGCAATCAAAAATAAAAAATGTGGCAATGATTATCACAAATTCTAATCATGAAATAATGAGAGAGACTTAGGCAATCTCACACAGAAAGTTCCATAGCAAATATATCTACTGGGCAAGCATGGCCAGTTCCTTCTGAGAGCCTGTGAGTCACAGAAGATTAAAATGAAGTCACATGAACATCTATTTTTCTCCAAGAGAGTGATGCTGATTATATATTCCATAAAACATGTATAATGAGCATATATGACTTCTTTTGTGTTTGTGTGTAATTCATTAACCAAGTTGGCTATTTTTGTTTTTGGTAATTCCCTCAAATGCACAAATATCAAGAAATTTTATTATGATTAAATATATATGTATAAATATTCAGAAGTTTCAATAAGCTGTCTTATGACATTTTAAAAAATTTTTTGTATACGCATTTAACACATGTCTCTCCTATCTACTAAACCAAACTAAGTATATTTTGTTTTGTTAAAGAGTTTCTTTGGATAATGAGCAAAACTTTTACACAAAACTTCTGACAGAAAATGGCTAAGCATTGTCGTAAATGTATTAACATATTATTTTCTTTAAATGACTAGTGTTCCTATGTATTTTACTTGATAAAGTTATTTACTCTTAATTCATGTTGAAAAAAATGAGTAAGCAGAATGTATTGATTTGTTCCTCTTGAACACTGTGGTAGATAAAAACTTAGCACCTTTACATCTAAATAAATTTGTCAACCCTTAAAATCAGATATTATCATAATTCAGAGTCTAAAGAGTTGTTTTATCAATAAATATATTAAAACATCAGGAGTCAGAACATCTAAAAGCTACAAAGTTATATAGATATTTATAGTTACATAACGAATTCATAGGTGCACCAGAAGTCTTTCTGCAGTATAAAGAACTAGGTAGACCTCCTTTGGTTAAATATTGAATCTATGGAATGCTGCAGTCTCTGGTGAAAATTTTGATACATCCTTTATTCTCAGAATCCCCATGCTTACTAAAAGTACTAACATTATTAACCCAGAGGCAGACTGTATTATAATACAAGGTAAAAGACTAGCTTGATAATTGATTGTATTTTTCTGTGTCCTGATTACATCTACCCAGTGGCTATGACTCTAACTATTCTGCTTTTATGGCAGAATGAACCAATCTTCACTGCTCAGATCACAGTAAGCACACAGGTGCGTTCAACAGTTGCAGGGAATGTCTAGCCTATGTAGGACATAAACTGGATGCTGGACTAAGAGAGGCAAAGCTAAGACACAAATTGCTTAGACTTCAATGTCTGAAAGACCCTGATTTCTCTTTTTCTATTATGTCTACACATGCACACACACACACACACACACACACGCACACACGCGCACCCACAATTAGAATCATGTCACTCCTCTGGTTAAAATCTTCAATGGATACTTATAAAATATAAATGTCTTATCAGTGAAAGCAAACACACCCATAATCTGCTCATTTTCCACCTCCCAGATGTAATATTACCGTCTTATCTGTCTGGATCTTTATGTTTCAGCCAGCAGGGTTCACGTCAGGCTCACCTGGCTTCAGAGCTGCGGACTTGCTGGTAATTTTACCTAAAATTAGACCCCAAATTTCCTCCTCTGGAATGTACCAAGATTGCCTTTGTTTCCCCATCAGGCTCTCAGTTCACGTTACCCATGCAGATTCTTGGGACCACCTTTATGATGCCATCCTATTTTCTACCACATCATCGAATCTTTTACCAAAATTACGGACAGCTAAGTTAAATAGAAATCAATAGGCAGTCAGAGAGGGATTCAGCTCTTGAGAGAGTCAGTGCAGAAGGGGACACCATCAAGATTGTGGCTGGAGGCAAATCTGAAGAGCCAGGCCTCAAGATGGAGACGAGATAGCACGGTCTGCAAGCCTCCCGAGAGACAAGCACCAGCTTGAAATTATACAGCAATTAGCACCACCTGGTCCAGTAAGCCCAGATAGGCATCAGACGCCTAGCCAAGTGACCAGGACATCTGTACTCATACTCCCATCCCTTTCCAGGAATGCCTTTGTACTTTCTCCATTAGAATTTATAGATAAGCTAAAGTTAATGACACTCACCATATTCCCTTGTTGTGTGCCTCTGTTCTCAACTGAATCAATATTAACTAAGAATTGTACTTTTATAAACTTATAGTTAGATTGCAGTTTGATCCATAATTACCCAAGCTGTGATTTTGCTAAATAAAATACCCCTGACCAAGAGCCTTGGTGGTTAGCCACTCAGGACCGTCCTGGAAATTCAGGAGCTATTATTATTATTTCCAATGAAATTTTCCTAACTTTCTGCTTTGTTTCATGTCTTCATTCCTTGAGTTTGTGAGACCATGAACTCAGTACATATGGCAACAATAATAAATTCATGCACAAAACACCATCTAGTAGCTCTCCAATTGCTGGCTTCTCTATTTGTATTTTAATTGTTTATTGCTGGTATCTTTCATAAGAGTATAAAACCGCTAGCAGCCAGGGATTTAGCATGCTAAACTTTAACTTTCATGTTTAGAACTGTGCCCCATGAGAAACCCTGCTGCACTTTGTATTTCAAATTATCTAATATATTGTCTAATCTGAAACAGTTTCTCAATAATTATTTCCTGTTTACTAGACATGCATAAAAAAGGTAAACATAAAAAATTGAGGCAGATCTGGTGGCGCATACCTGTAATCTCAGCAGTCTGGGAGGCTGAGACAGGAGGATCTCAAGTTTGAGCACAGCCTGAGCAGCTTGGCTACTTAGCCCAATCAGGTCTCAAAGCAAACAAACAAACAAACAAAACTAGAGCAAATAAAAAGGATTGTGGATAAAGCTTAGTGCCAAGGCACTAAGTTCAGCCTCTATTATCAGGAAAAGAATAAAGGTGATGTTTATAATATTTCTTTCTCCATGAAGTTCTTTCTACTGAAATCATAGATAAGTAGGCCTGTGTTTTCCCCATGAGATTCAAAATAATTTGGACAAAAGCCCAAAACTCATTTTATGCATCAGATATGTCAACTTCTGAATATTCGATGAACCCATTTCTACCTTTCTACACTTGCCAGTATATGACCCCAGACTGCATTTCACATTACACTATTGTTTCTTGATCTGTAAAGCTACATGCTCTGCCTCAGATCACTTCTTTCTTATATATTCCACACTGATTTTTCCCGAGGGCTAGATAACAGAAGGAATTGAAATAATACTAAGGTTAAAAATGTAAGCATTTGAATTGTAGGATAAAATACTTAATATCATCTTCAGTTTCATCATTTCATTGCAAAGGAGTGGAGTTCCAGCAGCTGAGTTTTTGTTTGTGGTGTTTTGTTGTTCTCCAAGAAAAGGCAATTTGTTCATGCACAAGTGATTTTGTTTGTAGTGTTTGAAGAAGTGAGGCAGGAAGAAGAAATCTTGCAAGGTCTTTTCTATCTATGTAAGAATTCTGGGCAAGAAAAAGGATTTTGGAGACTCCATTTACATGGAGCCATGTCATGCCAATGCTAAAATAAGTCAGATGTTTCTCAACTCTACGCATTTGAAGTGAACAAAGAACCTCATGGTTTCATTTGAATGTCACAGAGTTAACACACTTTACCTTTGCGTTACTAAGAACAGTGTGATTCTGTAAGGCCAGAGGATCACACTGAACCTTACAGTGCTAAAGGGGACCTCATGTCCAGACACGGTGCAATGATGCCTAAAGATTTGACAGGAGAGGCAGTACCCTAAAGCACTGGTATTGGGTGGTTTCTTTTGATAGTAGGTCTGCAGAACAAAGATGGATTGTCAAAGTTTAATAAAATGAGCCATATAACATATTTAAATCTTCATATAATTTCTCTAGGGGAGCAACTTACTATGACAACTTACTAATGGTTCTAGAGAGTTTCAGCATAAGTAAACAATTTATATATAAAAGAGTGACAACAGTTTCAAATATTTGGCATCTTTATCTTACTATAGATTAAAATCCTCCAATTTTTACTTAAAAAAAAACACAAGAAGATTTCAGTGTCTGGATAAATCACACATTTGTTGTGTTTCAATCTTAATCTTCACAGTTTTTTAAAAAAGAAAGATGAGCCAGGTGTGGTGGCGCACACCTTTAATCCTAGCACTCGGGAGGCTGAGGTAGGAGGAGCATTGTGAGTTTGAGGACGGCTTGGGCTACAATGAGAGTGCAAAGCCGGCCTGAGCTACATAGTGCGACCCTGCCTCAAAAAATTGAGCTGGGAGTTTGGCTCAGTGGCTTAAGTGACTGTCTGGCAGGCGAGAGGCTGTGAGTTTGAACCCTGGTACCGTGGGAAAAAAAAAGAGAGAGAGAGATGAATGTGATCAACAGAATAAGTGAAGAAGTTAAATTATTTTAGGCAATTACAGGTATTTATGTTTAATCATCACGCTATAAATAATTATTTATTCCTGAATGTTGCATAGTCACTGGTATTACATCTTTAATCTTTTGTGCAAAAATTTTAATACTTGAAATCTATATATTTGAAGAGTAGAATATATAGATTATATATAATAGCAGAAGTTGTTATGATCCTGCCATCCACACAGGGCTCTATTAAGAGGAAAAGAACAGTGAAAAATCATTTTCTCATTCATCGTTCTACAGAAACCTTCTCACACTGGGTCTCACTGTTATTATTTTTATGTCAACTCCTGGTTTGCTTCTGTCTTTTGAACTCACATGTTCTATGGCCCGTAGTGATATTCACTGATGGGTGTTCTTCATATTCAGAAAAATGCTTTCCTTTCCCCCTTTACCATAAAGTTCAGAAATGAAAACAAAAGATTAGGTTTTGCACATGTTTTCAGTAATGGATTACAAGAAATAGTTCTTTTAAAGATCTAGTCTAAACAAAGTGAAATCTAGAGAAATACCTTTAAATTAAGTGTTTGATTCTTATCAAGGAATGTATCAAGGTTGGCTAATTGAAACTTGAAATCTTAAAATTTATAAACTCCTTGAAAATCTTAATAATAGGAACACCAACCAACAAAAGACCTTACAGTAACAATATAATAAGCACAAATTCTCCAAGAATATTGGGTTTCCTAACAAACTTTTTATTTTTGTCTCATTTGTTTAAGATACTATTATATACATATTTTGTTTTTTAGGGTATTAAATTTCAGCAAAATAAAATTACATGAAGGTCTATTTTTACTGTGAGTTCTCTACTCAATGAGATCTAAAACTTTTTTGAAAACTTTACAATCAATCAATATTTTTATAAAACTAAGTATCATCTTCATTTACAGAGGACAGAATTGGAAAAGGAAGGGTAATGAAAACAACATAGTTATGAAAGAACTGATTCTACCTTAAGTGCTATCTTCTATTTTCTAGATCATAACACATTTAAAATAGACACAATTTAAAAGATCAAATTTTTAATAGTATCATGAAATGTTAGAAAATTCTCTTCAGTATGAACGAAATAATCCACCGTTGGTTTAAGGTAAGCTTTATGGATTTATACTTCTATGTAATTTATTATATATTACATAATGTGGTTATTTATAATGTGAATTCACAAGGTAATATAATTGGAAAATATTTGGCCCTAAAATATAGTGGCCCTAAAATAGATGCTAATATAAAAGTAGACCTGGTACATTTTATCATGCATTAGAGATTTTAATCAGGTAATCTACACAGCATCTGGAAACCTAAGCAGAGGCAAAGTCTGCTATAACAAAGGCACTGTAACAGTTCACCTTCAGTGAAGAACAATAATGCATTATTAAATTCACTTTCCTGCTCAGTGGTTACACTTAGCTGACCACAGCAAATTTGCTCTCTGCCTGGTCCTCACAACTTGGCAGAAAAATAGATTCTGTCACATTTAACGGGTTTAGAAAATGACAGGATGCCTCTTTTGTTTTAACTATAAACCATAATCTTTCAGAAGTAAATATAATTACAAATGCCTTTGGTCATGTCATTTTTAGAACGGATATTATATGTGGGTTATCACAGAAGCATATATCACCATAACTATCATTAATAAATAGAAATGATACTACATATCAAAAACTCCACATTTCTTATGGAACTTTCATTTTATATAACATCATAATTCTTATAGCACAATAAGGATCATTCAGAAATTCTATAGAGATACAACCATTACAGCAACCTGTGGGGTTTTAACTTAATTTATGTTATTCACACAAATTGGTATAATTGGCCTACCATGATATCATATTTAACAAATTGAGCTTCAACTTCTAAAAACTGCCTGATAATAATGCTGAAAGAAATATTAAAGTTTTTGAATAAATAATCATCGGAATGAAAGCTTCTGTCTATAATTTATTACCTATTAAACTCCCTTCTTTTATACTTATATATGTTCTATTAAAATATCTATAATAAATAAAATTCAATTATCCTAACCTTAAATATGGTTAAAATTGATTATTATCATGTATAATTTTTTTTGTGAATTAGGAGGAAAAGAATATTCTGTAATTATGAGGTATATTGCTTTCCTACAATTACCTTATAAATAACAAGAAAAAATGTGATAATTACTTATGGCTAATGATATTCACTGATAATTTTATTTTTAAAAACCTGATATTTAATTATTCCATAAAAAGTTTACTTCAGAATGATTTACAACATCGCAAAGGATTTACTAACCAACACCAAAGAAAGATTGCTTCCTTACTTGACAAAGAGTATCAGTTACTCAAAGAAGTTTTTATAGTTTCCTGTAATGACTTTCTACTGGCTCTTAAACTTTATTTTATGCTTCAGTCATTTCTCTTGATCATGATTTAGGAAGAAAAATGGTACCACTTTCTTCACATTTTAATAAACTATGTAACACCTTCAATAAAAGGAAAATTTTGATAAATAATCAAGTAAAAGTACATTATCTTACTAGGATCTGAATAAAATTTTCCTTCATAAGAAGCATAATGAGTTTTCAATTTGTGTACATATTTTATTCCATAAGTCACATTATCTATATATAATTTCATTCATAGCATTTTACATTATTGATGATGTATGAATCATTTGATATTGTAAGTTTTCTTCCATAATTAAATAAAACAATGTGAAAGCATGAGCATTTTTATCACATTTTAGTGACAATTTTACACAGTATTAAGAGTTAATTTTTTTGTCTAAAAACTTGTTACCTGTGGAATTTGCTTTGTGATTGATTTCAATTATGATGATACTAGGGGCTCTAAATATAGTTACTGCAGAAGTCTATGTAGCTTTATAAGCATTTATTAGTCTCTACGTTGCTATCTTTTTAAAAACTTATTGACATTTATGGAAAAATTACTGATCCTTGCCAAGTTATCTGTTACACAATTAAAAAAACCTCCAAATTGTAAATTAAGTATAACAAATGTAGTATGATACAGAGATAAACTTGTTATAGGATCAAGATGACAAAATATAGCTTATTTAATCATTTCAGTTATTTCACTCATGCAAATTTCTTCACTTGGTTAAAATCTTTAAGTATTTAGTTGTGCATATGTAATAGAAAAAATATATGCTTTGATACTTGCCTATTGACTATTGTTTATGTTACACAATTTTTTTTTTTTACACAATTATTTCTACTTCCCTTTTTGAAATTTACTGTGGTAGATATGTTTCCTCTGGGATTTGTCTAAACTACGAACAGTACCACTGTTTAATCTCCAATCTCTGTCATGATTCTTACTGTGAAACGCCATGAATACTTCAGACATGAATTTGGAAATACAATTTTTTCCTGATAAGAGAAAATATGAACTGTTTCTCATTGTACTCTCGACACATTGTAAAGGAAAGAAGAAATCATAAACTACTCTACCTTTAATTAGGAAGCCCAGAATGGTGGCTCTTTGAAAATAAATGTAATGCTTGACGTAGACAGTAAGAAGAAATGTTGAGAGGATTAGAACCTCAGATACTTCCATCAGTGGTGGTTGTTTAAGCCTTATGAATGGCCTTAGAATAATCAGGACAGAAGAACAACATTCATATAGCAAAAAAATTAATGCGGAGTCTTGAGGAATGGAAAGTAATGTGAAAAAGAGATTGTCTCTAATATTTTGGGGCACACTTTTTCCTTTTGGCCACTTACTAAACTGGAAAATGGCATTTAAATTGGAATGCAATGTGGAATGTATCTGTAGGATTTAAGTGAGTTACAAGAAACTCAAACCAGCTAAAGAAAATTTAATTACATCACTGTTGGCTCTGAATAATGTCTGAATGATACACTGCAATCAGTGCACACACTTTATTGCAGTCTTTTGTAGATTTATACTCCAAAATCCTCCCACATTGATGCAATGATAGATAATATCAACATAAAAACCAACATACACACATAATATAATAAAAAATCTTCAAAAAATGAAAAATTTTAATTCAAAAACAAACTACCTCTCAAACCTCAAATACACAATACCTCTATTTCCATGAATAAATAGGCACAGCTAAATTTCTGATCTATTTGTCAGTAGACATGTAACTCATATACTTGATCAGATACCCTGAGCCTAATACTTTCATGAGTGACCCATAGTATAATTAATTTAAATTTTGTGAAGTACATAGATATACTATTACCCTTAAATTGTTTGCCTGAATTAATTTGGATTTTCCTTTAGGTAAAATAAATTAAAAATAAATAAATACAGACAACACTAATTTGAAGAGTCTAATGCTACGAATCACCAAAAAATGTTCCTTGATTACAACATTTCAACACAGCTCTTGTATCCAGTCATCTACTTACCTGGAAATGATAGTGAACCTCTGAAGGGCATTTCAACCTCCACTAGAGGTTAAAACAGACCATTTCAGCAATAGCTCTCTAGGAAGAACCATGTCTTCTCTCTTAGCAGGACAGTGACTTTCTGCATATATTTCCCCAATAATTGTTCCAGTGTTACCACTAACATTACCTATGACAATTCTCAAAGGAGCTATAGATATAGGACTGCATGTATCGGGTGTACATGGAAGACAGAAAATAGAAATCCTCCTGTGCACCATATTTGTCATCATCGATAAAATTTAAGAAAAAAGACATAAGATATATTCTGCTTTTGAATAGAAACTACAATTTAGACATGTTTATAAGAATACCTGCATATGGTTTTATACCTTTAGTATTATCAATTTTATTAAAAACATCTCAGTACTGTGTCTTGAAAATATATCTCATGTCTTTCTTTAAAATTCACCTATAAATTTTCAGCCTATATGGTAAGCAACCATAAATTGATGAACAAATGAACAAATGAAGAGAAAACTGCTTACATTTCTATTAATAGTAACTGCATTAGAATACTGTCAACATGGGACCGGGGATTTAGCTCAATGGCACAGTGCCTGCCTGGCAAACATGAGGTCCTGAGTTCAATTCCCAGTACCCCTCCATAAAAGAAAACTGTCAAGAAATGATTTATAGTGATTTTACATAGGTATATTATGTCAGCAAAACTATCCCATATTGGTGCTACTGTGTTCTTCAAGATGCTATCATTTGTATCAAAGGTAAATGATCAGATGTATCATTCACCCCTTTATTTAACACATTACGGTGCACCAGTCTTTGTGACAGGTACTAAAAATCCAGTTGTAAATAATACAGTCCCATCCACAAGCTCACCAAATTTGTAATCTAATGAGTTATGATTCCTTTCAGGCCTCTCCAGATTCACTGTCCACCTCCTGGCCTTGCTCTATGATCTGTGTGACTTCAAAGAGGTGTCTGTGTCCTATGGATGGATCACTTAATTCGACACCTCAGCAAACAGCTCAGATGGAGCACCAGAATGTGACAGCCTCGCTTCTACCATACTAGGTCCTAGATCACTGCCTTGCGCTTATCCATATCTTCAATTATATTATTCCTATGCAGTGTTTCCTCATGGAACTTGGATAAGATGCAACTTGTACACCACACATTTATATAGATGCAACAGTTTTTAATTCTTCTAATATAATTTTGTTATTTTTCAGATGTTATCAGCCCAATTTTTAAAGATTTAACAAATGAAAATCAAGATGTTGTATCATTTACCAAGTTCAAAACTTTAAGCAGGACTTGAGTACACAGAATTCCAGTGCTTTGCTCTTTTTACCTGTGCTAGAGCACTCCTACGAATAATCTTTTCTGAGATAAGGAAAAATTTGTTTTGTAAATTCAAGCTTTTTCACAATAACCCAAGATTACTTTTACCATGGTAAGATACATAATATTAATGATAGTAATAAATAATACTGATCAATACATAGCAAACTGATAGGATATAAAATAATTTTATATTTTTCATACTCTACCAGTAGCTTTGAAATTTAATAGTCATCTCAGTTTTACAATACAGAGATAATCTTAAGGTATAAAATTATATTTAAACCTGTCTATGTACTTCAATGTGGAAAGGAAAGGGAAAGCATAGAAAAATAAGGAAAAATGATGAATCTGAGAAATGTTCACCTTATTAATAATCTCAATTTCTTCTCAAATTGTTTTTGTTGAAAAATTTTAAATACAGCCCACCGAATAGTTCAGTTTTGCCCTCTTCCAAATGATAAACCATAGAGATATATATTATTACATATTTGAAGTTGATTGTCATTCTGATTTCTAAAAAAGTATTTTAACAACTTTAACATATTATAAATGAAAAGATGGCTACATCACTTGTTTCTTTCACTAACAAGAGAAAAAGATTATTCATGATTTTCTACAGCAAGATGCTGTGCTTCGAATAGGGGCAGAGAAGTATGCCAGCGCTTCTAACTTTAGACAAAAAGAACAAAATGTTTAAAATTTCTTCAAAATCCATCAACATTAGGAACTTATCATTGACACTTGCCTACAGCAGAAATTTCCCTAAGGTTGTGTGGTTTGGTAAAAACTGACACATAATAATGTAGGAAATTACGTATTACTTAGTTTCAAAGTAATTTGGGTCCACATATCAAATGTGAGGTGATCTTTCTTAAACTCCCATCACTTGCTATAAAATTAAAAGGAAAAAACACCACACGATCTTAACAACTTTCTCCTCAAATCATGGCTTTGTAAAAGTACACAAAACAGTCAGCTTGATTTACCTGCACAAAAGTATAATTTTCAAGCAACTGTAAACAAACTTACACTTTTATAAGACAGATATGTAAAGAGTATGAGTGCTTTTCAGTGGGTGCTTTTGCAGTGAGTTTTCTAAACTGCATCTTAAAGATCTGCATTGGATACAAATGAATATTTTTAGTACTTTTTAATAAATTTTGCTGTTAATCTAGAAACCTAGCAATAACAAAATCTTATTACAGATTTGAGATAAAATGATGGATCACTATAGCCTTTCAGTACTTCCTTAAAACAGAAACAAAAATCAGTTGCTTTCATGAATTTACAAACATATTGAGCATTCATTCCTAAAGTTTAATCACCACTTAGGTAGAGCTACATGCAATTACTTTTAAAAAGCATCTCCATACACAATATATTGCATATAATTAATTCAATGAACTATCAAGGCTATAAAGATTAAATAAGAAGGAGAAATATCATTAAAAACCTCAGCTATGGTCTAAAAGTTAACTAAGCAAAGTGATCTAGTGAACAATCCTAATTAAAATGCCTGATACAAACAAAGCTTAGGCAAAAAGCACTAAAAACAATTGAATACTTATTTTATTAATCTAATGAATCATGTATCATATCATTACAACTTTGTATATATCATTAATTTCATTCCTTTCACTTAAGCCTTTTATTGGGATTACTTCAGTTATTAGTTGGTCTAATGTATTGGTTACCTCTAAATCTCACTCTACAATCTCTTCTTATCTTGTTGCATAAACCCTTGCGTGTTATTCAAATTGCTTCATTTATTATGATAGCTTCCCCATGTAAATTGTGCTGACTGCTCGCCCTTGCACAGTCCTCATTAGACTAATGAAAACCTTCAAACGAAAAAACTAAACAACCTGCCAAATAAAGGTCTGAGGTTATTATGAAAATTACAACTCTGGGAGCTGGAAGAAGCTCTGTTCATTAATTCATGCTCAGCAAATTGCTAACTAATTTAGTTGCACTCCTCTGCATTAATGGATTATTTTATAAAAATGTTTTCCACAGCCCAAGACCTTTGGTGCATGCTTTTGAGAGGCTTGAATTCTAATCAACCTTAACAGTAAATTAGGAATGTAATATCTAAATAATAATTGGGATGGCATATGGAGGAAAATAGTGTTTAAAATCCCATGAAAGGTGCTTTTGGTTTTCAGCTTCATCTGTCAATTTCACAGTAGTTAAAACAATTGTACTTGTTTAATATTCTGAAACTGTAGCATAAGATACTAGCAATGACGATAATATAAAACTTTAAAGAAAATGAAAAATAAAGCTTCTGCTGGAATAGAAGTAATTATGATATACAGAAGATATTACATAAGTCTCTGAAAATAGTTTGTCAAAAGCATAAGATCAACTGGGATTAGGCATAGAAAAATCAAGTGAAAACAGTGTACTCGATTCTCAAAAATAGGTAGGCAATTATCTGTTTAAAATATTCTCAAAATATCATCAGGTTATCATGCCTTTAAATATAATTGCCACTAGGTTTCATATCAACTTTTGATCTAATGTGTCACATAAAACTCCTTCAAATTAGTTCCAGTATCTTTAGAATTTACCTGAGCTTTGCTATCATTTTACACATCCAGCAAACGAGGCTGAATGAATGTGTTAAATCATCCCTTCAGTTTGATGGAGGAATTCAAACTGCTTCAAGCACAAGACACAACAGGGCTATTACTCTGCTTCTTAACCCATAATATAGCATTCAAAGTAAGACCGCTCCGTCATCTACCGAGTGAAAACCAACTTGTGTGCGTTGATGCTTAAACAGGGGCACATGCGTGCACATATGAGAGTATAAAAAAAGTTTCAATGAAAGCAGACTAGACTAAAACAATCAGGCAAATTTGAAAGGATATATTAAAATGGCAGTCTTTTACCTTTCTAAAAATGTAGATACTTAGAGATGATTTCAAAATATGTTATTTATAGAAATTGCTGTCGATTTAACTCAGGTTAGACATAAGGTAAATAACTTCATTTGCTTTTAGGAAAGTCTATATTAAGTCTAATAAATACATGCCGATTTGTACTTTACATCCCAAACTGGAAAATCTAAAAAACAAGCCATTTAAAACGTATGCTATTACAACTATTTTATCATTTTATTCTATAAAAACAACATTATGCACTCTAAGTGAATACCTGCAGCGTTTCCAGTTGATTATTCCTTTAGGTTATCAAGAATAGCAAAGATCTGAGTCACTGAATTGTCAAGGGTCATTTTTGCAAACTTCTAAAAATATAATCAAAGAATAGTAGACAGCATTTTCACATTAAGAAAAAGCATATATATTCACTTATAGCATTAAAATATTCAAAATAAAAATAGTAGCATCTCTACTAAAAATATTGGATTGCACGTTAATATTCCCATAATGAAGTTTTGATTTGGAGTATATTTTCAAAGAGATGTATTGAATAATTTTCATATCCTCTTTGTATCACTTCCACACCATACTATGTAAAATTTCAACAAGAAACTACCAAAATAGAGAGAAGCTCCTGGTTAGACAATAGGTTAATAAATTTCAGAATTAAAAAAATGAAAGAATTAGCTCATTAAGCCAAAGAATAAGTTGTCTAGCGAACATCCTACATGACAGTACTAAAGTAAGGGCAATCATGTTTGATAATGAACCAAATTTACGTGTGGAACTATGTTAATTTACTAGTAATTATTCTCTTCACTTTTAATACTGTAAAAATGTTACCTATGGATATGACCATGTAAAATTACTATCTAAACACTGAGAAAGATACTTACATGCCTACCAAAGGGGATGAAGAAAATAAACCTGATCCAGCCAAAAAGTTCATAGTTCTTAAAATGTTTTTCCCATGAGGAAAAGACATTTTATCTGATCACAAGTAACACTATAAAAATTATCAGTAAATATTAACACTATTCAATTTTCCAGGTATCCAAAAAAGGTTCTAAAATCTAGAGAAGGTGACTGGAAAATTAATTAAGGTAAGCTATATCAACTAATGACTATTTTTGAATATTATATTCAGATTAAGTATATGAAAATAAATGGATAAAACATGTAAAATGAATTGTAGCTCACTTTACAAATATCACCTGTGACTGGCACAAAGACAGAATTTATACACATGAGCGAGACTATCATTTAACTTTTGACCTATTCTGTGGTCGCCTATTTTTGTCTAATACTGGTTTACACAGACAAATATATTTGTTAAACCTCAAAACATGTCTTATACAAATTCAGGTTTAATAAAATCGCATTAACTAAATTAAGACTATTTTTAATAATCTAAAAATTTGATGAAGCAATTACCTTCACAACTACTGATACACAAAATAACCAATTAATGCAGTTACTTTGGTAATTTTTCACTCAAACTGGCACTTTACAATCTTGCGATAAACATACTCTTTAATATGATGGTTTCTAATTTCCCACTTGAGATCCAGCATAAATCATGACATCCGCAATACTATGAATTATAAATAGATAATATGCTAAATCAGTGGTTTGCACTATGTAACATATCCATAGCTAATTTGACAGTATTAATGGCTTCCATCGAATATTTATATGGGTCAAGCACTCCAGACATATATGATCTCATTTAAAGATGAAAACATAGTTATTGGACCCAGTAATGATGGACCCTGTGGTAGGTATGTGAAGAAAGTGAGAAGCCAGGTGTGGTGGTGCATGTCTGTAATCTTAGCACTTGGGATTCTGAGGCAGGATAATGATTGCAAGTTCTATACATATTGACTTCAAGCTGAACCTGAACCACATAGAAGGATTTTTTTGTTTCAAAAAATCAAAGCAAGTAAATAAGATGAAGAAAGAAGTTATAGCTTTTTTCCAAAAGGATAATTTTGGGCCAGATGCTTATTGGTAAGGAGACATACACTGTACATCCCAATAAGGAAAGAAAGGGAAGTCATCTTGTAAATGGCAGAGAATGTTTGAGAATCATAAAAATTCAGTGTGGCAAGACGGTCATCAAACTGCACTGGTTAAAACAAGTAAACGTTAAAGGCTATACCTTATAAAACTGTATGGCATTAGAAAATTACGTTTTCTATTTTGTATTTTTATTAAATTTTCTATACATTAGAAAATCAACTTCTGCATTTGATCCCAATTTAATCAAATTTACCTGAGCAATTATATTCATAACCTTATTGGTTGATCATTGTTTTGTCCCAGCTCAAGCCTACCCTGTGATTTCCCATTTTTTCCCACCTTGAACTCACCTCCCATCAAGGATTTGTTCTATAAAAGTCCCTAGATAAAGGCAGGATCCTTTGCAACCCACTCGGGACCCCTTCTGTCTCTCAGATAGAAGCTTTCTTTCTTTCAATAAATATATTCTGCTCTTAAAAATAAAAGAAATTAAGGTGCTGTTTTAGGAATTATACAGTAAAGATTTTCTTAAATTGTCACTAAAGCATTGCTACAAGGTCTTCTAGACGCTATAATGCATGTTATAATAATAAAACAGTATCTTAAGAAAGCCTCAGTGAACTAAGGCATTACAAATGAAGTTTACCATCTACTTTTGAGAGAACTTTGAAAGCCAGGAAATGTGTTACTGTCCAGTGTTATGAATGACAGAATTTAAAGTACTGGCATTAGATTCAACACCTTTATTTCACAACGTTCAAAACTGATGAGGCTTCAAAGTTACACTAGGTGATATGTAGGGAGAATATTTCATAAGACATTTCAAAATAAGCAAAGAAAAATTGTATTTAAAAACTAGAAGTGAAAAAGAAGCTGGATGTTAGAGAGTTTTAAAACTGAAAATAATCATGGCCCTAGAATTAATGTTAATTTTTTTTTGTACTAATAATTGAAATCAGGACCTTGTGCTTGCCAGGAAGGTGTTGTGCCACTGAGTTCTATCCCCAGTGCAGAATTAATGTTAATATTATCAAAGCACTTAAAACTAATGAAAAATGACTTTCAGCCTATGCACATCTCTGTAGTCACATGAAATACCAGTGAATTCATAGATATTTGTATGCAATATTTGCTATTAATTAATGTAATGTCTAGAATTTTTAAAACATCATTAGTGAAGACTTAATTTTACTTTGTGTAAAGTTAAAATTATTGTTGTTATTGCAGTACCGAGGACTGAACCCAAGCCTTTTATTCTCTCTCCCTCCTTCTCTCCCTCTTCCTCTCTTTACCCTCCCTCTCCTGAGACAGTGTTTCACTTAGAAATTAGGTTTCTCAAGTTAAATTCAAACTTTCAATCCTGCCTCAGCGTCCCAGAGTGCTGGCATTACAAGTATGTACAAACATATTCAGCTAGAATTTTTCAATAAAAGAAAGTATGCAAAGGAAAAATTTAAAAGACTTTTCCACCAACTTGAAAAGTGATGTCATTATTATCTTTCATAAAAATGGTTCACAAGTGTGGTTTCTAAGACTGAATTATTAACTAAAGAGGAAAATCCAAAATGGCCAATTTGCTATCTACATTAATGCCTCTAGTGTTTTGTCCTCCACTTTAGTGTACCAAAATGAAAATAATTTATAGAAAGCTGTCAAACACTGAAGATCTTGAGCAGTATTCAAGAAGCATAAAGACTTTATGGCCTGAAGAAATCTCTTGAATTTCCCGCCTCTTCTCAAATTAGTCCTGCTTCTAGACTTGTGTCTTTTAGGACTGATTTTGTTTCTTATGAAAACAAAGAAAGGAAAAAGCCTTAAGTATGAAGGAACTTAAGCTACATAGTTTTAAAAAAATGATCTGTACAGTTATAGCAAAGAAAGAGGAGAAAGTCATTTTGTACTTCATTTGGTTTCTTTTGTATAAATGATTTTCAATAAATTTTTACTAACCAATTATATATTGCTTTATGCTTTGTTCCACTGGAGACTGAACCCATAGCCTGTACACTGAGCCACATGTCCAACTTCTTTTTTGTTTTTTAGTTAGACACATGGTCTTGTTAAGTTGCAAAGTTGAATTAGAGCTTGGAATCCTCCTGCTTCAGTCATCTAGATTGCTGAGATTACATGCATGCATCACTATGCCCATCTGAAATATTCAGTCTCAGATTGAAAGACACTAATACACATTAGCAGTTCAATTGTCAGTACCAATGATAAATGCTCATTTTCTATACTTAGGAGAATCTAATATAAACTCATCTCTATGATACATTTAATTTTGATAAAAATTACATAAATTCTAGAATAAAAAAGGCATCCATGTTAAGGTAAGAAATATACACCAAAGTATACAGAAAGTAGCAGCAATTTAAGGAAAGCTAAAAACATATTATGCAGAAGATAACATCAATGTACAGATATGTGTGGAATAAACAGAGAAGTACAGCTTCAAGAAACAGTAAGTCCATTAATATAATGCAAATGACAATTATTATTACCTACTCCATTATATTTAGATTAAAGGAAAACACAGGCAATATTTTTAATTCCAGAAAGTTCTGGAGAACCCAGGATGTTTAGAAATGTTGGAAGGCATTAAGTTCATTTTTAAGACCTGATATGTACAGTCTTCTGATTTTAATCAAAGTTTATAATCTTAAAAGCATTTCTGTTTACCCTTGGTACAACTGCAACAATACTATGTGTCTACTGCTTGTTAATAAATTAACATACTTTCATGTTAAATTCTGAATGTACTTTAATTAAAATCTCCTTAGGCTCAAAACCCAATTACAGAGTTCTTTATTTTAAAATGATAGAATTTACTCAGCAGTTAGTATTTCCAAAGTCTAATGCTTGTAAAGTCACTGGTCCTTTAGCTGATGGTGATACTATTTTTTTGTCTAACAGAATGGAGTTGATAATTATTTAATAGTAAGAAAAATATAAAATGCTTAAAAGTTATCGATGTTTAAGATTGCAGACCACAATGTTTCTCAGCATATAAATGAACTTTTATCTATTTTTTTGTATCAATGTTTTCTTAAGAACTATTGCCTTCTGAATGATTTAGTTGGTAGACAACGAAGTATTCATAAGAAGTTCAAGCCTTAAATGACATGAACATATAATTAATTTCTCTACAAATGTTTCTAAGTAAAGTTACTTGTTCAATACAGATGTGAGTAGTAAGAAAGTTACAGGGCTATTATGAAGGATATGATAAATGCAGTCAAGAATAAAAACAATTTTTAATTTAGTAGACTCTATCAATCTAGAAAGCACATGAATATTTACTGTCAATTCAGTATGCTGAAAACTAGATAAAAGACTTCATATAAGAACATTATATGCAAAACAGTATGATAGCATTGAAACTTATTAAAATTTTCATGATTACATGTTTACATTTGAAATTGATAGTTTTACATTGCTAAGAAAAATACTAACAATTTATTTTCCTTTATGAAATATATGTTGAAACATTGGGAAATTATTGAATTCTGGTTGAGGCCTTTGTACAGACCACAAAATCATTTACAAAATCTTGACATAATACAAGGTACCATTATATATCTATACATTTGTTCATGTTCAGAATGTTGTACTATATTTCATATAATTATATCTCCTCAAAGCCAAATATTTCCACTATCTGCCTTGTAATAATCTTTATCTGTAAACAATGCAATCTTGGTAAGTTTTAAATTTATTTTTTTTTTTTTGGGAGGGGGTAACCTGGGATCAAACTCATGACCTTGTGCTTGCCAGGCAGGCACTTAAGCCTCTGAGCTAAATTCCCAGCCCCTTTTCATAAGTTCCAAATCTCCTCTTTTAAAACTTTCTAGTGATTCAACTCAGACTGATATGAACCCCTAGATTACTGTCTACAGTAAATACAATACTTGGGTGACAGTAAGTTCAGAGTCTACTGACTGATGTGCACAAATGAAGAAATGACTTCAAAAGAATCAGGCACAAACTGTAATGAAATTTTGTGGGTAGAGACATAAGAAAAACAAAAATGGGGCACCTAGATAAACATGGTATTTTATTTTTTTAACTGAAAATTTATAATAACAGTAACAAATATATGACAAGTTAAATAAATTAAAATCACGGCCCATGGAAGAGTAATAGTTACAAAAATTATAGGGCAACTCTACCTTGAGCATATGATTGTTTAAAGCTCTTCACTAAAACTTCTAATGGGATTCATTATTCCACGGATAGTATTAGCTGCATCTGAGGTGTTCACTTTACTACAAACCCTTGACTTTCACATTTTACTCCCAGCCCTTCTCTACCAAAGTTTTGAAAAATAATTAAACCCTAATATTCTGACATCCAATGTATAGCACCAATTAACTTCCCTCACATGCAACTCATGGTTAATCAGAGAAACAGCATCCACAAGAACATTCAGAAAAAGTCACTCATAATTTTCTGTAGGGACTTATTCTTTCACCAAACCCTTAAGGAAATGACTGCTTGACATATACAGTGAAGTCTTACGCTTAAATATTATTCAAAATTTTAACTCCTACGAAATTTTATTTTATTGCTTTGCTCATTTTTATAATACTATTGTGAAAGGTTTTTAAAAGGTATAGCATATGTAACATTTTTTTTTGATACTGAAAGAAGAGCTCATGAAAAGAATACAATGAGAAATTTAGAGACCAATCTAGCCTCGTGATGCACTGAATACAGTCTACTTAGCTGGGTAATAACGTGATACCAAAACTTAAGTAATTAGGAAAGTTCCTTAATGCTGTTATTTCTTCATTATGTCTACATTTTAACATGTTAATACTTGGGAAGGATTGTCATTTTGTCACTGGCATTCCACAGTGCAGATAATTTAATTTGTAGAAGTACTGTTTTTCTCCCTAAGGGATTTAGCAAAGCTCCTTTCATATCGAATGCAAAAATGCTTTATATAAGCATTTTTACTTTTTTTGTGTGTAGTGTCTTCTTTTTTAATGGGGGAGTGATTATTCCTCCTTAATCTCTCTTCAAGCATTTCTTCCTGTTGATTAATTATTTAAAATACCCAGTTTTTAAATACCCTGTTTGACAGTTGATTAGCTGTGTTCTTTGTAGAAGCATGATTTTTGTTTGCAGTGCTGGGCATTGAATCCAGGGCCTTACTCATGTTAAGCAAGTGTTCTCTCAACAGAGCTACACCCCTGGACTGAAAGAAATAATTCTTATTTATGGCATAATTATTCGACATTTACATTGAAAAAGATGAGCAAAGTATCCAATCTATTCATGATATTTGTAAATATTATTTCAAAATAAAGACATATAGAGCCTCCTATAGTCACAATTGAATATTAGTAACTCAAAAACAGGCATTTATGTCTTTTAGCATAAATTTCAAATATACTTATTAAAATAATACTTCAATTTCTTCCTAAAATTACTTGAAAAATAAATGGTGAAAATATACGGAAAACAGATCAGGTTGTGGAAAAGGGTTAAATCAATATTAAAAAATAATTTATATAAGTTGGAAAAAAATTTGTCCAGTCTGGTCTTTGCCATTTGTTGCATGTAGTTTTGAAACAAGTGTTGATCCATTCACTGGTAAGACTAATTTATATTTTCTTATTAGTTTAATGAAAATGTATGTTTTAGTCCAAAAAGACTGATCATAATCTTTTGTACATTGTTGCTATCCTATCATTAGAAGTAAAAGGACAGTGGCCCAAAGGCACTGAGAAAAACAAATAGCAGACCTTCCAAAACTTAGAGATAACAATTAAGACAAACATTTGTTTTTTTGAAACATACTGAGAAACAAACTGTTACATACCATCTTACAAGAGAGCCACCAAAAAGCAGAAGGTCTTCAATTCTTCTTTTTTGTTGAGCAGACTTATTTATTAATACTTAACACAATTTTAAAATGTTTATATGATATTATTTTTCATTCTTTTATTCTATAATTATGAGCAAGTTCATATATTGAACAGAAAAAAAAAGACCATGTAATCATAAATTACCTTTTTCAATATGCATCCTCTTGGACTCATGTGCCATGTCATGACCGGCCAAATCTCCCTCCTTTGGTCCAGGGAGTACGTTTGGCGATAAACCCATCAGCATCTGGTTCATAGACAACCCATTCTGATGGACAGCTGTTAATCCCAAAACAAAAGAACAAGGACAAAAACACCATAACACAAAAGGTTCAAACAGAACAATCCAACTCTTTTGGACTCAAAAATAAGTAAAATAGAAATGGTCTAACTTTAAAATTGTAACTGTCCTAAAATGGTAATTTATCCTTAAAATTATAATTATCCTACAATAAGTAACAATAATTATAATTATAATCATCCTACAATAACTGTGATAATCTTAAGGAGAAGCAGAAAATATTGAAAACACCATCATTTTACTTTTTGTGTCACACAGAATGAAATACTTTTAATGGTTAGAATAATTACAAACAGCTATATTACTACAACCACTACCAATGAAATACTCAATCTTTTAATTTAGAGCATTGATTTATCTCCTCAGTAAATAAATCCTTAATTCCATAGCAGGTACAATTTTACCATTAGAGTGCTCTTTTTACAAGGTTAAAATTTAATCAGTATATTCAAGTGACCTGAAAGGGCAAATAGTTTTCCACTACTTCAAACTGCAAAATGCTCTCAATATTCTTTCTATTCCAGGCAATAGAGCACAAAGTATAATAGGTGTCGAAATATTTCTCTAAAAGTTCTTTTGAATTCAAACTTGAAAATAAAAGTGATCAATGAATTCCTCCTGAATGGCTGAATAGATAAAAACAATAATTGTTTTCCCAAACTGTTAACAGTAATGTTACTTCTGAAATAGTTAAACACCTTTACTACTGAGCTGATCAAACATTCATGATTTTTACAACCTCATCAGTAAATTCATTTAATGAACTGCTCATGAAAGTCTTATTTTTGTGTAAAAATTTAGAAAGAAGAATACTTACAGAAACTTTACTTTCTTTGGAAGGTAAATATTTTTTAAAATGTTAAGAATTTCTGTTTGACAACCAGAATTAGTAATAATTGCTTCAAGGATCAGTGATGATTCTTAAACTAGTAGGTGAAAGTTTGATGAATGGAATAATAGAACAAGAATTATCTTAAAATATTTCCTCACACAATATTTAGTATCTTCAAATATTAAAAAAGTAACACTGCAGTGCAGAAACGTGTAGTCACCACCTTAACAAAATGAAAAATTTATCATCAGTAATACAAAGATCATTCACTGGGAAGATACTCTATCATGGCTGTGTGGTCCCTGCCAGAAATGCATAAGCTACAGCCAATCATGAAGAATACAAAAAAATCCAAGCTCAAGAACATTTGACAAAATAAATGCTTGCACTCATCAAAAATACTAAGGTACCTAAAATAAAAGACTTAAAAATTATTCCAATTTCTTTAAAGAAAACTAAGGGAATATGACAACTAATTGCACTGTGTATAATGAATTAGCTTTTGAAACTAGGAAGAAAATCATCTTGTTACTCAAAATATTAATGTGAAAATTGGTTAAATGTGAATTAAGCCTGAAGTTTAGATAATAATATTATAATAATGTTTATTTTTAAATAAACATTATTTTGTGGTTATGCAAAATAAATATCTTGCTTGTAGAATATAAGCAAGGAGATATTTACAGCAAAGAAAACTTAGGTCCAAGAAAGAGGGCACTATTAACAATTTTTCCTAATAAAGATATCTTTGTCTAATACTAATTGATTGATTGGTTAATTCGGGGAATCTGAGCAGCATGTAAGAACTGTGTGTGTCAAAATGGTAAATTTTCTGTTAATCAAAAATTATAGTTAATTATACATTAAAAACAAATGTGTTTATATGTGAATACCTACATGCACATTTGTATATATGTATGTTATTTGCTTATATTTCCATTTAAGCAATTAGGATAGTTCAAGGACACAAAAATTTTTCTCTATCAAGAATACAAAAGTATGAACATTATAAAATAATATGAATATATAACAAAATCGCTACAAATCTTTCCCAATCTGTCCTTGTTTCTCTGTTTCCTTTTAGCGCACATAAACCTATGTTGATAGTAATTATTGGAAAACTTCAGAAATACTAGGATCTGAATTTTACCAATCAAGAAAATTATTGATGGTTTGGCAATAGTTATTAAATGACACATTTTATCACTCATAAATCACCATGGTTTCATTAAATTAAGAAATTAAATAAATATAAATCAAATATTACATGTAATATTATGTATAACTGCATAATTGCTAATAATTATAATTGACCTTTTATTTATAGTTTTAGTATACATAATTCTTCACACTTCATACTGATACTCAACAGCATCCAGATTAAAGAATTTTGCCTGCTGCAAACTTTCTTTTATAACCTAATGAGACACTTTCAAAAAATGTTTTCTGTTAGGGACATAGTCTCAACAACAAACTAACTCTAATATAAATTTTGTGCAATTAGCTAAAATTTATACTATATGATTTTGTAATGTAATACATATGCTGTAAAATAATATAACACATATATATCAGTTTTGTCTACCAAGCTAATCTAGAAATGAATCCATTTTGCTGAAAAAATGTTCAATTCTTATATACACAATACAAACAGTTGTGTAACAAATAGCTTCTTAACTTTAATCTTAAATTTTTTTAATCTATGGGGACCAAAATGAATGCAAAAATGTGATGAAACAAAACATAACTCTACCTTTAAGTTTTTAGCAACATATAACAATATGTATTACTAACTAAATTCTAGAATCTGGCCAGTTAGTTTTTCAATTCATTGATCATCTGAATGATGATGTATCTATATCTATTCATCATTTTAATCTACTGCCTTGAATTTGATTTCTTTTATTCTTATTTATGGAAATTTTCATTACTACAATGATGAAGTTTCAAACTTAGTGAATTACAAAATGAAGAAATGGGACTGAAGGAATGAAATTGAGTGATCCATGAACAACACCTTCAGACGGATTTTCGAAAAGAGGCTGTTTGCTTCAGAAACTAATCTAGAAGGTTACTTACATTTTCTAACTGTTTCATAGCTCAACTCTTTATGTGTAGCATCAAAGAGAGAAAGTTTCTATCAGAACCTGTTAATGTCATATCATACTTCACCATATTCCAAACCGGGAAACATAATTTTGAGAGATGGCTATTGCTACCGAGCTTCAGAACATGATATAGCTGGGAGATCTATTTGGAACGAGGGCATTTTGATTAGAGAAGCCAGCTGCACCTAATAAAGTGTAAAACGGTGACAAGTAGAAGTATGAGACCTACGGATTCTGTCTGAAGAGCTCTCGGTCCGTGCTGGGGAGCTGGACACGCTGCTGCTGCGATGTGAGGACGGGTGACTGCCAGGCCTTCGACCCTCCTCCAGAGAGGGGGCGGGTGAGGGGCTATCAGGAACGCGCTCCTGCACCACCGCGGGAAGTGGGGAGGGAAAACAAAAGGTGAATTCAGTAGGTCACAACTTAACAAACATTAATGTTTCTTAAACACAATAAGAAATATGAAGAGAAAGAAACATTTCGCTAGCTTTATACTGCACTAGAAAACATCTTTAAATTGGAGCAAAACTTAAACCAGCTAATTTGAAATTCTTCAAAGCATTGATTATCTGAAAGACTAAAATTTTTGATAGCATAATAGGGAGGGAATGAGTATGAAACTATGTTCCATAGGGAAGCTGCACTGTGGTCATGGTGGAGGTCAATCTGCTCTTCGGAGCAAAAATGAACTTGAAGAAGACAACCAAAAACACCCACGAAGAACCTAGAGAATATGAAGAATAAATGGAATGCAGCAAGACTCAGTTTTAGATACTCATTTGTTTGAAGAAATTTTAAAATATGGTTTCCTGTTTCAACAAGCTTCTGAAGATCACAACAAACTATCAATGTGACAGACATATCACATATAGCCTGTATAATACACACAATATTAAGAGTGACCAGAGGAGTCCTCAACAGCTATTTCATTGACACACTTGGACTGTCAAAATTTGAGGCATTGTACAACACATTATTATTTAAAATTGTAGCAATTTTCATCGATTCAAATAATTTTCAGAGTACCTGTGACCCCTATTATTTGAACCAAACAAATGTATTAAAGAAAAACACATAATATGCATTACTTGTGTTTAGGGAAAACTGACACTGTATTTCCTGTGCTATTGTATGTAAACACTCATATCCAAACTAAACTTCCTCCAACTAAGTTCCATATCTTTGCCATAAAAGTAACATGCAAGTACAGTATCTAAATGCAAGTACAGTATCTAAATCCAGGAAGTTATTATACATGGAGCTATAGAGTCAACAATTAACATATGTTTTTGCTAATATTTTCTTCTTTGAGCAATGAGATATTTATATCCTCAGGAATTAAAGATACAGGCCTTGATGAATTGTCTGCACAATAACTTAATACGTATTTCAACTATAGGGGTAAGGCTCCATATGAAATATAATAAGTGCATTATTGCTTAAAAGGGTAAAAATACTAATATTAAAAATTGAAAAAGAAAAAATTCTAAAGTATAATTGGCCTGTAGGGGGTTAATGTTTCCAAAATAAAAACGGTTTACTTAATAGAGGAAACTTAAGGCTTTGTATAGCCAATGATCAGGGGGCAATGCAAATCTTTGGTCACAGCTGTTGCAGTCAATGATGCTGCACCATTCTACTGCACCACAGGGTCACCAGCAAGTTCTTAAGCATGACTGTGCCTGGGCTTTCCACTCAGAGTTTCTTGTTCAAGAGCGTTACAGCTGAACCTTGTCCCCATAATAGACATGTTGCAGTCCTAATCGCCAGTGAGTTCTTTTCCTTAAGACTTCAGCTACCAAGTCCTGTAAAGATGAAGGCCAATACTAGTGTTACACAGAAGCCAGTCAAGGAAGGGCAAGGATGACCAGCCAACACCAGAAATATGAAGGGGCAAGGAAGGATCTACATAGGATCTCAGAGGGTGTATGATCCTCTGATATCTTGATTTTGGGTTTCTAGATTGAAGAGATAGGAGAGAATAAATTTTTATTGTTTTAATCCACCCACAGTGTAGTTCTGTGTCACATTGGCCCTAGAAAACCAATATAGTACTAGGCTTC
The DNA here is from genome assembly GCA_004363535.1 of Dasyprocta punctata. Taxonomy (NCBI): domain Eukaryota; kingdom Metazoa; phylum Chordata; class Mammalia; order Rodentia; family Dasyproctidae; genus Dasyprocta; species Dasyprocta punctata. The sequence goes on along the minus strand of RJWM01018319.1, from coordinate 11,981 downwards.
AAGCAGTGCCCAGACTTTCTGAAGGTTCTGCAGGTGACTAATGTGTAACAAAAATCAAGAATCACTCATATCATACCCTCTAACTTTTTCAGTAGTGTTACATTATCATTAAAAATCTTCAACAGATACCCTGAGACTTCATCTTTGCTCAGTATGACAAATAAAATGAAAATACACAGAAAGAAATGCCAAGTCCTCTTCCAAACTCCATGTCATAAAATGATTTTCCAATAGAATAAAAATAATTTTATAAGAAACCATGACAAAAGACTTCCATTATCCAACAATTTTGTAAAGAAAAATAGTGCTCTGGAAAGGTACAATGTATATTAAAACATTAAGATAATAACTTTCTGAACATTAGGAGCATTTGAACTGGTCTAAGCAATGAGAATTAGTTTCTTAAAGGATAATAAAGATTCCAAAATAGTATACATAGCCCCAACCTTTTCCTTTAATTGATAACATGTTAAGAATTATGAGCTCTATTTCTACAAGTAGCAAAATTGAGGAATATTTAGGTAAATATAAGATACATATATTTCTCAATGCAATTCCTATGAAAATTTAATTTGAAAGACTAAAAATGATCATTGACTAGGGGAAAAAGAGAAAAAACAGGGAGGGAGACAACACATTTATACTCCAAACCTCATAATTTAAAACAAGCTTGTTCAGGAAACCTTATGGCATGTCATGTATTTAATAGAGTATAGGATATTAAAGAAAAACATCAGGCAAAAGTAAAATTTTCAGATTAAACTGTTTTGAAATTTCTACAATCATTTCACTAACCCAATTATTTTTCCATCATAATAGATTGCTTGTAGTGCTAATGGAAAGCATGAGAATGTTTTCTTTCTGAGATGCTTAATTCATAAAAATTTAAATATTTAATGCATAAGACTCTAGCAACAATGGTTCTGCCATTAAAAAGAATTCTTTGTCTATCTTAACATTTTCCACATAGATAGAAAAAAGGTTACATTAATCAATATATTTAATTGTGAAAGATTCCTGTGGTGATTCCTTTAATTCATGAATTATTTACTCATTCGTTTATGCAGTCAAAATACTCTAAAGCTCACATAATAAACTAAGTAAAAATAGATTAAAATCTTAATGCAAAATACATTTTAAAAGCACAGTTTAACACTTACAAAATAATGGTACAATTGTAGTATTAGCTTTAGCTTACCTTTAATTGTAGTTATATACTTAAGAACAAAGAGTACAAAAACAATACATAACACTTGTTTAAAGGAGGTATTTTAATTTATGCAAATTTCATGATTTAAAAGCTTAATTATTCAATTGAAACTTTCTATAAATTGAGACAACATATTCAGTCATTTCATTTAATGTATAATTTCAATCTTTGAAACATGATGTATTGTTCTTTGAAGAATTTCATTAAAGTAAAATCCATTGAGCAAGTAAGATTTGAATACATTCTTGCACAATAAATTAATTTATTTTAACAGCTTAATTCTTTTATCATATTTATATGCTTGCCTTTCCAGAGTATGCTATAAGATGGAGAATAATGGAGACAGTAAAGAATTTCTTAGGAGAGAATCTCACAATTATTAGGGAAACAAAATAGATAATGAGTTTTATTCAGACATAATAAGAAAGAACTAGTTCAATGTCTACAGGGAAAATATGTAAACTGGATTTATCATTTCATTTGTGTAATGCCCCTTAACCTCCAAGATGGGCTTGAAGTAGAACAGAGAGGAAGAACATTTAATTTAATACTTCAACACACTGCTTTATAGTCCTGCATCAACTCCACCAATCAATAAAACACAATCTTTTGCAATGTTCCATCTTTATAAAACTCGCCACAATAATAAATGAAAATTTAAGAGGAGTTCTCTTACACTGAATAAAGGTCATACTAATAAACCAATGGTAACAGAATAACAATAAAGGGGAAGCTGCATTTATTGACACTGAGAAGAACAAGAAGTACTGGTCCCTAGGAGAATTCAGAACCAAAGACACAATCCAAAAGCAATACACTCTAAAACTAAAAACTAAAAATATAAATTACACATGTGTGATCAAACACTTCAAAACTGCATTACCTGAGCTTCCTTTTATCTATCACAAAAATATATATTTTATCAATTAAATGTGTCTTCCTTAAGTAAGTGTGATCACAACTCATTGCTCTAAAGCGTAATTTTATTTAGCTTTAACTTATCTTACTTTTTTATTTTGATTCTCTTTACCACTGTTAGTATTACATTTAGAGATTCCCTCACTGAATATGATAGAGAAGTATGAATACTGACAATTCAAGTGTTAAATAAGTTATCTGGACATTACTCTTTAATTTGCAAAGTTGAAGCTAACCAGTAGTTTATTTAAATATAATCAAAACTCTTATGCTTTAGGACAGATCAGATTTGAATTCATTCTTTCAATAAATATTTACTGAACACCTAAAACCTGCCATAATTCCATGTTCTGTTAACATGTAAGTAAACAAAAGTGACAAAAATTATTTTCTTCATGGAGTATATACTGTAGACAAGGAAATGTCAGTGAAGTGTAGAATTCTTTACACTGATTTGCTGTGACACTCATATTCCCTTGCTCAGGGAAAAATGTGCAAAGAAGCTAATAGTAGAATTGGGATTTGGGATTCAGGAAAATGCTAAAAGATGTTTTTAAGAAACATAATGAATGAACCCTACATATATGCATCTAGTTCAGAGCAGGCAGTCACTATCATAAAACTCCATCAAAGTCCTAAACTAAGGTTACAAAGAACATTTCAATGCCTTTTAAATTTGTTTTGATGATGAAACTCAAGAAATATTCATCAATGTGAAATTAGTAGACCCCAGGAGTATATTAAATAATTTAACTTTATTCTCCAACTGTCTTTTAGAACATATTCAGTAGTGCAAAGGGATGACATTTCCTTCACATTTCTGTGATAATTCAGGTGGGTTTATAACTTTTCAGGATACTATTTGGTAATGTAAAATTGCCTTTGGCAGCAAAACATAATCTTGACTCAGGTGTTAAATTCAATCATGTGCAGTAATAATAAGTACTAGCATGTTAAAAGATAGAACTGCTTCCTTACCCACAACCAAAAGTAAGCAGAGGAAGAAAAGGAAAAAGACGTAAATCTGTGTACAAGTATATGTAAGATAGCTAAAATGACTATACTGCTGAGTGTATGTTATTGAGAAAGAATGCTTAATACTCATATGATTAGATCAATTTTACATGTCTATATCTGTTAATCTAAACAACCGTGTTGAAGGTAACGATACGCAATATCGCAACCATTGTCAAGTTCCTATCATCTTGTTTTGTAAACCTATAATGTTACTGTTGTGGATTTGCTGTTGTCATTTGTTTGTCTCTTTTGCTTTTTGGCTTTCTTATATGTGTCTTTTTTCTCTTAAATAAAAAATAAAAATAAAAAAAGAAAAGGAAAGAGGAAAAGCTGAGCTCTGACCTGGCCAGCTCTCTCTGCATGGCAAGTATTTCCAGCCAATTGGTCACCAGGGAAGGCACAGTTTATGTCCTTCAAAGCACATTAGGAACCTCTCAGCTGCAGTTCCCTTGATGGGTTACTTCATCTCTATGTTTATCTGTCCCTCGAATTTATTGTAGAGTTAGATCCGGAGCCCAGAATCAAGTTGATTTTGGAGCATGCCTGCCTCATAGATGGTGACACATGCTTTAATCAGGCGAGTATATTGTCTGCTTGGTTGCCTTTATGATTCCAGTCCCCACTCATAATCGTAGCCTATATTCATCATTTCATTGAGACTCACAATGTGGTGATATTACCATTCCTTACTCACTTACTTGTCAGATTTCTATGACTGTAATGTTTCTGTACTGAACTTCTCAGTTATCCTAAAATAGTTCCTATAGCAAAGGCAAGAGGAACACTTGTTTTCCTTCATTTACTTATCCTTTACTTAAACTTGTATGGGCCTTCTAAAGAATCAGTTCTTTACAATTCTCTGAAGATGAAGGATGAGTTCTTTTTTAGTGTTACTAAAAACTCATGGATTTAAACATACATGATATGTTTCAGTATGTTACTGTGTACTTAGTGGTGGTTTCATTGTAATATTTTCTTTTTCTTGTTACAGTCTCTTTTATGATTTAGGTGAATGCCAAACTAAACAAACAAAATGTATTTAATCATTTTAATTCAAGTAAAAATTATTAAAATATTTTTCTGAAATTTATATTCAAAAGAAATATATACATCCAGAGTTTTCCACATTTGTCCAAAGAATAAGATATATTGTACCTAAAAAGAAACATGAGGCATATAATGCTGCATTATCCTAAAATTTTAACTATTTTTGAGAATTTGGGAAGTCTGGCTCTATTGTTTTACTACTTTTTACACATTAAACTTCATTACAAGTAATATATTCCAAGTAATACATAAAATATTTTAAGAAACTGCCTTAAAGTATGAGGATGGAAAATTACATATTCTATTTTAATTTTTATTGTGGTGAATTCTTAAAGAATTGCATAAACTGTCTGTCTCCTTCTCTCCTGTCATACATACACATACACACACTGAGTTAGCAAAGATCAATTAACTTGAGTCATATTCTCTTTTTAAAGAACTCTGTAACGTGGAATAGAAGGAAAGATGCTTATTCAAACATGTAAAATAAATTCAGTGTTGTCAAATTTCTCAAATATTACTCTACATTACCTTTGTGGAAAAAACGAATTCTAAAAAATGCTTTGAAAAATCTACTTTGCTGGGTATGGTGGTACACACCTATAATTTCACCACTCAGGAAGCTAAGGCAAGAGGATCTCTGTAGTTTGAATATACTTTGGATTACACAGTGAGTTCAAGTCCAGCTTGAATTGCATGAGAGTATTTCTAAAAAGAAAAAAGTAAAAGAAAAGAAAAGGAAGGAAAAGTAAAAGAAAAAAGAAAAGAAAAACACTCTTGATACTATGTACTACCAATTCCCAAAATCCTTTATTAAAATAAAGCAAAATACATTATTGTTAGGTGAACAAACTTGACCAAGATAAAGAATAAGAGAGAAAAAGTTCTCCCTGTGTATGTATTATCAAACTGACAGGGATTTCTACAAAGTTCTAGAACCAGATGATTACAGAGATAACAATACTAGTGATAAGCAAAATACAATGTTGGTATACAAACAGTTTGAAGGATTTTTATATATAGTAATCTAGTTACTATAAGTACTTAGTGAGGTAGTGTTGTTACTGCCACTATCACACAGAAAAAGAAATGATTAAGTAACTTGCCCATGTTCACATCTTTGGGAGTAGCAGAACTGATATATTTACCAGAGAAATATTGATTTTAATTTTAATTCTATTTGAACAGGAATCTTTTCCATAAAATTCTTATGATATCATTGTGAATCTATTAAAAACGAGAAAAATACTGATTCATTCAGGGAGATTTGATATTACTTGATAAATGGTATCCAAAAATAATTAACAGAATATTTCAGTCCATTAAAAATTCTCTAATGACAAGATAAATTGATCATTTCATTTATACTGCTTATCATACTTATTGATTTAATGTAATAAAGGAAAACATTCTTTTTAAACTTAGACATGATACCAAAATGGCATAGTTAATATGGAATGTTAAAATTTAACAAATAGCTATAGAAGCTAAATCAAGGGATTGAAATCTTTAAAAAATGTGGATGAATACAAAATCCTAATAAATATGAATGATGCAGAAAAATTGTCTTAAGAGAATTTTATGTCAGACAAACTGAATCACATTCAGCCCCCAAAAGCAATTTATGAATTATGACTACAATTAAGAATCAAAACTACATTTAAGGACTATTGTCCAAATTGAGGTTTATGTTAGTTCCAATGACTATTGGTGAATTCAATTCTGAAGTATCATCTTATGAAGAAAAGGGTGATCATTAAAAAAAAAAAAAAGCCAACAATGAAGCTTGATGAAGAATGGTCAAAAGAAATTACAATATTAGTTTTCATAACCAAAAAACCCTACAACATTACAAAATAAGACTTAAATCTTTAATTGACTAGAAAATAGAAGAACTGGTAGATATTTTTATTCTAAGAAAATATTTGAAAGTTGTTAGGAGTTATTAAGCTGTATATTTTAATTTTATCAATGAACATATTCCTCATTCCTATATTTGTTTAAAATGCCATAGACATGCTACAATGCCTTAAATATATAAAAATTTTAGGAAAATATGTAGCAATGATCTATCCAGTATGAGAAGAGGTAAATTACATAACAAAACATCTCAAGTCTCTGTTGTTTCATGTAGTATGAATGTAAACAGTAAAAATATTTGGGTCTCACTGACATATAATAGACTAAAAGAGTGTATAATTATTTGATATGTTCCCAGATATTAGGTAGTACGAATTTCAATTAAAATTATTATTGGTTGAAGAGCATATGTCCATTTTTCCTCAAAATTATCTTACAAAAATATTTCCAGCAATTTAACACAGTCATAGAATGTCTAAATTCAACTTTGCAGACATTTGGTGGAAATTTGCATTTAAAACAAATAACATGTGACATAGGTACTATTACAGGTAGCTAAATTAGGTGAAAATTAATAGGTAGTCAAATGGGGACAGCTCCTCAAGGAAGTTGGTGCAGAAGATGAGAAATACCACAACCATGACTAGAGGCACATCTGAAGGCAAGGTTTTGAGCTTCAAGTCACAATTGCCAGATTTGACTACTTCTTTAAGAGATGAATGGAAATTTGAGATTAGTCTTTAATTGGTGCCACCCAGTCCATTAAATCCAGATATGCATCAGACATCTGAATGGGTGACCAGAATACCCGGACCCATTCCTGCCCCAAAATGCTCCTGTTTTAAGGATCATAGATAACCAAAGGTTGATGCTATCAGCCATATACCCTTGCTACATGACCCACTTCCCCATTGGATCAATATTATCTATGTATCTGTATTTGTGATCTTACTGGTTGATATAGTTTGACCCATGGTGTACCCACATTGTAACTTTGCTGTGTAAATTACCCCTGACAAAGAGCCTCAGTGGCAACTCACTTGGGATCCCTCCTGTCTCTCAGGAGCTGTTCCTAGTCCCCAATAAAACATCCCTACTCTTCACCTCCTTTGTCCTTTGGAATTCATTCTTCCATTTCAGGGGACATGAACTCTGCACATCTGACATCTAGCAGGTTGGGAATTATACTTCTCCTATGTCAGTACAATATCAATATCATAATAATATGGTCATCATCTGTCTAATTTTGTTTATCTTAGTGCATTTGATTTCTTAACACTAAAATCTCAATATTCATTTCCTTTTCATCTGGAACTATAGTGCTTGTGAGCTGGTTTGAGCTGCCTCAATTCCTCAAAGTCTAAAATGGATTTCAATCAATCCGAATTCTAATGTACTTATCAACAAACTGCTCTACAGAGGGACAGATGAAAATATTTGACTCAGTTCTGTCTTAATTCATGCCAGCAACCATAAAACATATAAATTTTTATGTTAAAAAACATTTATTTATGAGCTCTAACATTTGAATGTCATATGATTCCATGTGTTAGGAAGTACTCTTCTCATTTTTTTCAATCACTTCAAAATGTGAAACCATTTTTAATTCATGAGCCATACAAACAATGGTGGCAGACTGGATTTCACTCAAAGGAAGTATCTTTTAAGCAAAAGTCCTGTTCAATTTCATGTGCTGTTGTGAATACATTCATAAAAAATACTGGAGCCTTTTTTACTGCATAGAAACAGGTAACAAAAACAGCATCTTTAGAATATGCGTCTCTGAGTTATGTTTTTGTTTCTCTTTTACACTACGTATTTTTTATTGCCTTTCATATTTAGGTTGTGTCCTACTCATAGAAAAGGTAAATGGTATATTCTAGCACATGGAACATCTTTCACATTTCAATTTTCTCCACAGAAGCTATTTCTTCTATTGTGGGTGCAATTCTTCTTGGGTATTTAGCATTTCACTTTCAGTTGGCCTTCAAATTTAGATATCTCTCAGGCAGGCACTATTCTAACTGCCCTTATGGGACCAAAACTGTTCAATATTACATAGGAATTTAGCATTTTCTTTGGGGAAAATAAAAAAACTTTATTCAGAATTGTATTTAATTAATGTGTATCATGTATGTTTATTTAACTCTGCTTGTGCTGTGAAGTCTATTGATAGAATCAAGATAGATGGGTTGATTTATTGACTTGTTTTCCAAAATATTTAGGACACCACAGAGAACCTGTTCCTTAACCTTACTTTCTGATGCTAATCCCTTGATTTTTTTCAAGTGTTGTGAAAGTTTTTAAATAACAAGCTAAGACCTCCTGTGAGTCGGCACCATGCATGAGCTGACTGGGAGGGAGCCAGGTGCTTGCCCTCTCCTATGAGTTGAAACCATTCACAGACTACAGTGGAGGAGAACAAGAAGCCAACAAGAAGCTAAGACCTCATGTGAGTCAGTGCCATGTGCAGCTGACTGGAGGAGAGCCAGACACCAGCCGCTTCTGGCATGTGGGAAGGGAGACAAGAAGAACCAATATTTATCACCCTCCTCCCCCCATAAGCAACTGGCTGATTCGGAGAAACACAGGCTGTGATGATAGCTAATGAGGTTAAATACAACTTAATGCTTGTAGTGTTTAGTGTTTCATTGACTTTGTAGGCCTAAAGCCAGTAGTCTGATCATCTATTCAGAGGATGGCAATACGCAATGTAGCATATATAGGGGATCTCCTTCTGAAGGTAGTGTTCATTGTTAATTCCCTATTATCTGGTTTCAAAATCCTGTATCATTCTCATTGTTTTGTTTGGCTGGGTTTTATTCTGTTTTATCTTGTTTGATTTTGTTGTATCTGATGGCATAGGCTGTTGTTTTGAAGATTACAAGATATATTATAGTTGCCATTTTGGATTTACTATTATCTTGTTTTGAAGTCCTATATTGCATTCACTGTTTCATTTTTACTGATTCTATTCTGTTTCTATTTTGTTTGATTTTATTATGTCTGAAAGTATGGACAACTATTTTGAAGACAACAAGGGGCATTGTGGTAACCATTGTTGATTTCCTATTATCATGTTTTGAAATCCTGTGTCATTTACATTACCTTGTTTTGATTGGTTTTATTCTGTTTTATTTTGCTTGGTTTTATTCTCTCTAAAATAAAATGAATAAAATAAATAAATACCTAAAACTTTTAAAATTGTCTCATGGATTTGAAGAAATGTGTTTACTTTTTATCATCCTTACTGTTTGTGTTAAATCCAATGCTATAAGGATAACCTGTCTCACAAGAAAGAGGACTGAGATGCAAACAGGCCTTTAAATATTTCCACAATAGCCAACTGAATTTTACTTTGACATGGCTAATAGAAATTATCAACTTTTACTTCATATAATCATTCTCAATGAGAGCAATTATTTCCTAATATAACTGCTACAATTACCACTGACACTACCACCACATTCAAAACTCAGAACTTTAATCCATCTGCAACGAAATTTCTGAGAAGTTTTGTCCTAAGAAAATGTAAAATGACTTTCCTCTGGGAAGTTGTTCATAGTAAAATTATTTTTCTTCCTGGTCTTTTCCCTTTAAGGGTTTTTTTTCTCCTCCTTGATCCTTTTGCAAAGTTTCTGGGAGCCTCCCTTTTATTCAGCATTCTAGTGAAGTCTCAGCTAAATGGTGAAGATGCTAACTGGTAAATAATCATTTTTACAGAACCAGAATATCTAGTGAACTTTAAAATGTCCCTCTGTAGTCTTTAGTTCTCTCCACCAACTAACACAAATATGTAAGCTGCTGTGAAGTTTAATTTTCAGAAAACTAATAGGTCTGTTTAAAAAGAAAGTTAGGAGATAGCTCAGGGAGGTTGAGGCCTATTGTGATGTTACAGAGAACAAAAATGAAGACACCCTACCTGGATGACACACAGCGCACTCAACACCCACCTTTCCTTTCTTCTCCTCTATTTTCTACTTATAAAAACTTTTGGACCCGAGTCCCCCAAGTTGGATGTCCTAGGATTATGTAACCTTCATTTTCTTCAGGCCTTGCTCTTAAGTGAACCTGATTCTTTCCTATCAACTCTTGTCTCTTCTAGTCTTTGAATAGTGAGCAGCAAAGCCCTAGTTTAGGTAAAGAGATGAGGAAGTGGAATGTCGCTATTACTTATTAGGAGTTGGTACAACTTTTAAGACACAAAACTCCCTTACTTTCATATTCCTTCTCGTTATGTTCTTTCCTTTTCTCTGTTTCTTCCTAAACTTGCTTTCTTTAATTCTTAAACTTAATCTAAGAAAGTGCAAAACTATTGCTGACTTTTCAATATTCTGTCTGGGATCATTTTCTAAAGACTCTTCTAGAAGGAAATCAACTTATTTCTTCTATTTACCTAATCATAGCCAATCAAGGATTTTTTAAAAGGAGCTTCACTACATATTTTAATGTAACATAAGTGTTCTATAATATATATATCAAAGAATAAAACAAATCAAGTCTCTTGGTGTACCTGGGGTTTTGACTCTAGGAGTATGAAAGATACCACTTATGTCCACATTATGTAGAGGTCACAACTAAGACAACCATTAAGATTTTAAACTATTCAATCCAATTTTGTGTCAAATTTTTGCTTTATCTATTAATCTGAAGTTTATCTAAATTAAAGATTGCAAGAAAGTTGTGAAAGTGAAAATGATACAACTTTATGAGATAATTCTCTATCATAGTTACTAGCAATTTTTAAAATGTGAATAATCATATTTTATGATTACTACTTAGTACTTGTTAAAATTTTGGTAAAGTACTTATTAACCACAGTGAGAGGAACACTTAGGAGTTTTTTTTTTTCCTCAAATGAAATTTAGTTTACTTCAATGACCGAGATAGTTAAAAATGTTTAATTCTCAGGAATAACAATTACTGAAAATTATCATAAATTGAATAATGCAGTGATACCTTGAATAACAAATCATCTGCTAACAATGGAACTCTCTTAAAGTCATTCAGAATACAAATGAGTTTTTAAATTTTTCCTTATCAGTTGTTTGGCTGATAACACTGTGGCACTCACTGGCATTCTCTCAGGTAGAAGTCTTTTAGTAGTAGATCTGGGTCTTCTGTACTGTGCTTTGTTATTTGTTTCCTCTGGCAATTATACTTCAGAAAGTGATATAAGAGATGATACATCTTTGTTTACAGAGCCATTATAAGAAGAGAAATTCCTGTATACATATTAATTTGCATTCTGTGTGAGTAATACCTAGAACTTTGATGCAAGACCTGTTACATTTACTAACCTGAGTTCAAGGGTATTACATTCAGAAAAAGCAGATAATGATTATGCCAGATGAGGTATGTTTTACTCAGTTTAAAATCTGTTAAATTATTCTTAATGATCTAGTTTGTTATTTCTTCTCACCCAGTCTGACAAAGGCAGTTACAAATCATTTAAATTTAAATAAACATTATGAAATAAAATAAACATTTTATATATATATATATATATGTGTGTGTGTGTGTGTGTGTGTGTAGGTTGAATAATATACACATATTTAAATGAATATATGAGAGTGAGAAAGAGACAGGGAGAGAAAGGAGGGGAATTGTATATATTATCTAGATGCATGTATATATATATATATATATATATATACATGTATATACTGTATGTACATATGGAAACACTGCACTCTGTCCCATATATATACATATATATATATATATATGTATATATATATACGTATATAGTCATATATGACATCTGTATAGCAATAATGTTACTTCCATTTACAATATATTTTCAAATTTACATAAACTCAATCACTAGTTCATATAGGTTTTATATTCACAATGTATTATCCATTTTTCAGATGCTGTATACAATCAGAAAGACCTGTTATACACCCACAGTGACGCAACTCATAAA
>RJWM01018318.1:0-41265 GCA_004363535.1 Dasyprocta punctata | reverse complement strand
AGAACATTGAGTTGAATAGCTTTAGTTTGGGACAGAATAAAAATAGAGATAAATCTTGGGGTGTAATTTTTATCTGCATGCATCTGTTTATAAAACTGCAATTGTCATATGGTTTCACTCTCCATCTAATTTCAGAAAGTCTATCAGAGAGAGGAAAAGCTATGCTCTGCTTTATGCCCAGGAGGAAATGTGCAATAAGAAATAATGATGCCATCATCCATTTAGACAGTGAGTTTGGCTTTTTAAAACACTTTCATATTTGTTCTCTATAAAAGTTAGGGTTCTCTAGAGACAGTGTCAATAGGATACATATATAGAAGTATAAGAAGGGATTTATTAGGGGAATTCGCTCATGTGACCCTGGAAGTTGAAAAGTCCCAAGGTAGTCCATCTGAAAGCTAGACCCTGGGATGGATGCCAGTGGTGTAGCACACACACACACACACACACACATGAACCCAGATGAGAGCTAAGGAAGTCACAGGTTCTAGAATTCAAAGGATGGGGAGCTTGGTATCCAGTTACCCAAGGGCAGGAAAGAAGGTATCTCAAGTCCAAGAATTAAAGAGGCTAATTTGGCTTTCCTCTGTCTTTGTTTTGTCTCAGTCCCCAGCAGCTGGATGATGCCAGCTCACACTGAGGGCATATCTTCCCTACAGTCCAAGCAGACTTCTATGCCAAGTCCTTTGGAGACACCCTCACAGACACACAAAGAAATAAAGCTCTTAAAAAACAAAAAAGCCAGGCGTGGTGGCACACTCCTGTAATCCCAGCACTTGGGAGGCTGAGGCAGGAAAATTGTTTGCAAGTTTGAGAACAGCCTGGGCTACAAAGTGAGCCCAAGGCCAGCCTGAACTGTATAGCAAGACCCTATCTCAAAAAGACAAAAAGAAAGAAAGAAAGAAAGAAAGAAAGAAAGAAAGAAAGAAAGAAAGAAAGAAAGAAAGCAAGCTTTACCAGCTCTATAGGTATTTCTTAATCCAGTCAAGGTGACACCTAAAATTAACCACTACATGCTTCTATTTGAAACCCATGGGAATTGTGTGAAAATGGTGAGCACAATGTTAATGCCAGCATTCTACAGACTCGGAAACAAGCCAGAACATGAATGTGTCTGAGTTGCATAGGAAGTCAGCAACTGGACCTGGGGTAAACCACTTCCCCTCAGATCCAAGTTTTACAATACTGACTAGAGATAAACTTCCAGCAGAAACTGGGGAAATATTTCATAGTTAAACATAACTAAGAAAGATGGCGTCCTGAGGCCGGATGGGCCTCACTCCAGGCAGGACCGCACCAACGCGACAAAGGACACGCGGAGCTCAGGCTGATGGCGCAGATCCAATTTTATTATGGAAGTACAGCAGGCTATATAGAGGGTGCAGGCCAATAGGGAGTGAGAGCCAATGAGGGAGAAGAGGCTGACAGTATCTAGGCAGACTTAGTGGGTGTAGGCCAATAGGGAAAAAGGGGAGGGCGGTATCCGGGGAGAGGAGCAGAAACCGCAGTCTCGTAGGGAATGGTAGCTGATTGGTGGTAAGTTTGTGCAGCCCATCTGCAGGAATAGGCCACAGCGTTCCCCCCCTCCCCCCGTTTTCTAATTAGCCAGTCATTCACCTTTCTTCCAATCTACTTAAATTATTTTCCCTCTAATACCTGTTTTACAATTCTTTATATCATCTAGTGTCCTTTACTTGATGTGCTCACAGAATTTAAATGAAGAAACTGGTTTTCTGTTATCTATTTATATACTCTTTTGTATCAATTATCTGGATTTTTTTTAGGGTAACTTTAGTCATTGCAAAATACAACAAATTCCTGTGAGACAGCATCTAGGAAGGCAATGCAGCTCCATAGTTGGAAACATTGGCTTTAAAATTGCTAAAAGCTATTTCCGCCACTTCTACCTGGATAATATGTTTCAAGACTGTCCTGGTTAAATTATTAATGACACTTCTGTGGATAGCTGATTTTTGTTTGTTTGCCTCTTCTGCAACACAGTGAAAATTCTAGTAGGGTGCTAATCATACGATTCAGTATCTGAGACATAATTTTGGGCATTATGGCCAGAACTGGCCAACAAGTGCATTCCATTCATAATCACCTAGGCTAAACTGCTCCAGTATTTTTAGAAGCTTGTTACAGTTTATGTCTGGGGTGCTCCCCAGAAGTCTCACGCACCCAGAGGCAGGGCTTTTGGAGGACGGTTTGATCACAGAGCTGCTTACTCATCAGTGCATTCATCCCCTAATGAGTTTAGTAGCTGGATGCGCTCTGCGGAGCTAGGGCCTGGTCAGAAGAGGCCATAATGAGCCTCTTTCCATCGGCCATACCCTTCTGTCATGCTGTTTCTGCCTTGGAGCCAGCCAAATATGGACTGAAATCTCTACAAACTGTAAATCAAAATAAACCTCTCCTCTCTGTAAATTATGATTTTCCAAGTTTATTGTCCCAGAAACAAGACAGTGGTTAAGGCAAGGCTCCTGCTCCTGCTGCTGCTCTTGCTGAGGCTAGCTCGAATTGGGCTTCTCTTGACTGTAATCAAGAGTCGTGGCTAATGGACGATGCTGGAGACTTATGATAAGAATTAAGTGAGGCAATACATAAAAGGCACTTAAAACTATGCCTAGCACATAGTGCAATGACGGCAGTGACAGGACGCAAATGAAGCAAATGATGTCTTCCGTAATTTTTCATCTTACAAAGCCTCTAGTACAGCACTGTATGTGTAGAAGACACTAACTAAAAGCTGCTCAAAAAGCTGGAGGCCCCAAGAGAGATCTTAAAAAGGCACAAGACTGTTTCACACAGAGAAAGAAATAAAGGATACTGAGAAAGAAGTAAATGACTTAACAGCAGAACTAAGAAATCTGGAGGACAAAGCAACAGACGTCATAAAAAATACAAATGCTGCAGAGGAGTCCTTACCAGAGATCCAGAAGGAACGCTGTAATCTGCTTCAAGAACTAAAAGCTATTCAAGAAGATGAACACGCCCTTCAAAAAGATGCACTTAGTGTTAAGCTGAAACTTGAACAAATAGATGGTCACATTGCTGAACGTAATTCTAAATTAAAATACTGACAGAAGGAGATTTCAAAAATATCACTGCATCCTATAGATGACAATCCTGTTGAAGAGGTTTCTGTTCTAAGCCCAGAAGACCTTGAAATAATTAAGAATCCAGGTTCTATAACAAATCAAATTGCACTTTTGGAAGCCCAATGTCATGAAATGAAACCAAACCGTAGTGCCATTGCAGAACAGAAAAAGAAAGAATTATATTTCAGAATTAGATAATACTACTTCTGAAAGAGATCATTTTAGACAGGCATAGGAAGATCTCTGAAAACAAAGGCTTAATGAATTCTTGGCTGGGTTTTATACAATAACAAGCAAATTAAACAAAAATTACCTTTATGCTTACTTTGGGAGGGGATGCTGAGCTGGAGCTGGTAGACAGTGTGGATCCTTGCTCTGGAGGAATCATGTTCAGTGTTAGGCCACATAAGAAAAGTTGTAATAAGATATTCAACCTGTCAGGAGGAGAGAAAACACTTAGCTCATGGCTTTAGTATCTGCTCTTCACCACTACAAACCTACTCCTCTTTACTTCCTGGATGAGATTGATGCAGCCCTCGATTTTAAAAATGTGTCCATTGTTGCGTTTTGTATCTATGAGCAAACAAAAAATGTCCAATTCATAATAATTTACCTTGGAAATAATACCTTTGAGATTTATGATAGACTTATTGGACTCTGCAAGACATACAATATAACAAAGAGTGTTGCAGTAAACCCAGAACAAATGGCATCTAAAGGACTTCATTGAATTTGTTTATACTGAAGATTCAAGTTGAATTGGCATAGATTTGGTGTATTATTGGGTTTCTATTATAAGAATTATGACCTGTATAAAATGCATATTCTAACTGGTAACAAAAAAAAAAAAAACCTGGATGCCTAAGACTGTAGGAAGATTTGTAGGATAAGACCAGATGCCAGATTTTAGTGTTTTATATGCAATACATGTTCCTGATGCTATTTTTCACTACCACAAATTTTGTCACCACTGTTTTCATTTCTTGTCATTGTTAATTCAGGAGATTCTCAATTTAGGCTCAGGATGGTGAGACAGAATGCAGCCCTTGGTCATTCTATCTATGGAGGAAGGAGCAATTTGCTTTCTTTTTATCAAAAGGGTGCTGTGACTTCATAGTGTTGGTAGCGTCATGTTCATTTAAAACCCAAAGATGTTCCCACAAGAGATTCCTACATGAACTTACTCAGTATGAGTGTTCAAGATAGTTTAACGATATGTGTATCTGGGGTGAGAGCTCTAAACTAAATCCAAAGGCAATGTCATATTTAAGTCTTGCATCTCTGGTTAGACCTGACACACAGATGAGAAAAACTTTAGTATACTTTGAAAAAAAAAATCTGAGAGATGTAATTAAAACCATAGGTTAAGTACTTCTCAATCACAATAATTAATTACAATTTCCAACAACTGCATCTGTGTTATCATTCTATGCTGATTCTTTAATCCTCTAGTACAAGAATATGTTTTCACCAGGTATGTGGATTTGAATTGCATTTTCAGGAGCTGAGTTTAATCAAGAAAAGTTTAAGTAAAGACTGTAAGTGAAAAAGAAGACTTATCCATATCTGTTCGCAGGAAACTGTCAAAATCACTCATTGAGAGTAAAGCCAGAATGTCAGGCACGGTCACAGCCTGTTGTTACTTTCTGTGTAAGCTTCCTTTCAGAGGTAGACTTCCCATAAACTCTGTGACCTGAGAAAGAAGTTGTCAATCAAGGGGCACTGCTTTTCCACCAGAGGCTGGGAAGGTAACACAGCAAGACCAGGCAGGGGCCATCTGTATGGAGGCTGGATCAGGAAAAGTCTGTTTCTTTATAACATCACAAACTATAATAGCTGTGTAACAAAGATCTTTCTCTTTTGCATAAAAAACAGAGCCTGGCAGAGCATGGAACAATCAAGAGCTTGTGCACGCATGCACACACACACACACACACACACACACACACACACAGAATATACTGGTGAGTATAAATTGAGCCCTAAACCCATCTATCCTAAAATTTCAAGTTAGATCTAATGAATTGTTCTCTCCTCCCATTATAAAAAAATTTCAAGTTAGATCTAATGAATTGCTCTCTCCTCCCATTATAAAAAAGAATGAACTGGGTTCCTTTCACTTGCAAGCAAAAGTACCATAGCTATGGTTTGTGTCTGGTTTGAGTTTCTCCCATGAGAAACTCCCACATGAAACTCCCCTGTGTTGAATCTAGTCCCCACTGTGAAGTGGCAAGATGGTGGAAATTTAATTCAGTTGTGTTGCTCAAAGGTGAGAATTTTGGAAAGTGATTGAGAAAGATTAGGTCATCAGTGTGGGGCCCCTAAGATTGAATTCTATACAGCTTTACAGAGACCAGACGGACACACACATATAGCACACACAATAGGTATGTATGTTCTAAACAGTATTTATCTTGTGTGGTCTAATCCAGTGACTTAACTGTTTTGAAGCATAAATCTTCATTTGCAGAAAAAAAAAGTACAAATGTATGTATTTGCAGGTGTCAAATTGAACAGGTTAGATGTCTGCATAAAACTCAGTTACCCCTCGATAACTGCAGGGAATTATTTCCAGGAAACAGAAAAGGTTGAAAGGGGTGTAAGGATGGGTTTTCCTGAAAATAAGGAAGATGGCAGAGGATAGAAAGCTCTGGACCTCTGGGCAGAAGAAGGAGAGGGTGCCCAGCTATTTCCTGAGTAGCCTCCAGAGAAGAGATGTTAGTTAAGGTCCCTTGGGGATGAGACCACCTGGTCCGGTGGTCTACAGAATCCCTGGTCTCACTGAGGGTGCCCCAGCAGAGCTGGACATAAGGATGTCAGCGGTGAGCACACGTGAAGTAATGGACTCTGCCTTCCTTTTCTGAATACTACCTACATCCCAAGATGCTAGAATAGTTCCACAGGTAGAAAGGTCCCCCTACTGCCTGAAACTGTATTGCTCTCTAGTCTAGATGGATGCTGTGTGGAGCTGAAATCTGCTGATTTAAAGGAGCAGACATTACACTGTTTGCCTTTCTGTGCTAATGAGCTCCATGCACAGCCACTGGGTGTTATGTATAATTTCTGTAGCCCCAGTCTTTTGGACTTGGTAATACTTGCATGATTATCATTGTAACCCTGGTATCACCACAGGAGAATTCTGAAGACCACTGGATATCCAAAACACCTATCCCCATCCTGGCCTGAATATCAGAGAATTAGGAGATCCTAGTCAAGAATTAAATGCACGTATTTTCTTAGACCCTTTTACTAATGATTCAAAAACGTGAGTGAAAAAGAATTTAATCGGCAAGTTCAGAATAAGTTTAGGCATCTATAAAAGGAGCTCACTTCTCATCCCTGTTAAGATTTATTATTTTCAGACTATCTGCCAGTCTGACATATGCCAGTTGGGGAAGGCAAAGATTTACAGGCTCTTTTATTGTGAGTCTGGACAAACAGGCAAAAGTTGGGAGAGGGAGGAAGAGAGGGAGAGAGAGAGGCACCCAGATAGAGAAGTTGGGAGGGATACTTTCTCAGTTTTCAGATCCCCAGTGGGAGCAAAAGGCATAGGTCAGGCAAGTCCTCATAAACACAGCAACAGACCATGTCAATCACTTTGACCTTGCCAGAATGAGAGACGCCAGCCCCCTGGGCTTGTGAGTCTTTACTGAAGGTCTAACATAGGCCCATGCTGCAGTGCAGATCATAGGTAATGAAAAGCAGGGATAAGGCATCTGTCCTCACAGGTGTGAGGTTCATTACAGTCCCTGAGTTGGATTCACAGCAAATATATGTTTTATTTGGTCCGTGTAATATTTTTATACGTTATTGGCTAACATAATATCAGAAAATTTCAGATTAAAAAAATCAAACTTCCGGTCTCTTTTTTAAAAATATAAATATCTGGCCTGAGGCTCTTCTTCCTGCAGCCACGAGCCAATCCGAGTGGCAGCTCGCTCTGCGGACGTGTGTGCTCTTCCCTGAATGCTCTGCCTATCTCTTAACCTCAGTTCGCCTGCTCACCTGGTACAGTTGCAACTCTCTGGCTGAAATGCTTAGGTCAAAAGGCCAGCAGGAGGTCAGTGTTAATAAGGTTACCAACTCACTGGCTCAGAACTGTGAAAGTTAGACCTATGCTAAAATAGCCTTTTTAAAGGTCTTCTTTTTGGATAACTATAAACCGTCAGGTCCCTGGGTAGAACACAAGCTAGTAGATCCTGATGGGCCAACACGTGAGAGGAGTATTTTCATGGCTTGACTTCTGGCGCCCACACAACCTCCTGAGGTTCAGTGTCAAGAGGCAGACGCAATGCACAGCCATGCTGAGTAGGCGGCCGCCTGACGAGTGAGCACCTCTTGAGGGTGGCAGGCGACATAGGCTTTTCCTCTAGCCCCACAGAACGCCCTGAGGGTGAAGCTCGGCACTGCGAACTGACCTCCAGTTTCCTTCCTACGCATCGCTAGTCTCTTTCCCTCCTGTATTATCTCTGACTTTCCAGACACATTCCATCTCTCAAGATCAGCTCAAAGCCATTATTTACCACTCTGTTTCATTGCTGGAAAATCCCACAGCCCCTGTGGCTGGCACCCCACAGGTAACAAAAGCATTGTCTCTGGTTAGAGGTGATTCTCTCGTGACTCCAGATGTGGACTCCTGTTTCCTTAATGACACTGTTGCTGTCTCTAGCAAATCAGCAACTGCCCTGCTCAGTTCAGCCAGTGAAGTCACATTGCTCTCAATAATTTGCTCTGCAGTCCTTGTCACCCCACCCAGGGACCAAGATTTGTCAGCCAAATCAATCAGCAGACAGAGAGCCAGCATGCTACAGTGAAAAAAAACCATTGAATGAATGGAAGGGGTTATGAGGGCTGGTGCTCCTACTGTTTAACTAGATGTGGACCTTTGTGCAGGCCACCAAGCTCTATGATGATATGTATCAGTTTCATCTTCACCACAGATAGATATTTTGCAAAAGGGAAGGAGACCAGGAGAGAAAGAGAGGGGGAAAGGAGAGGGAGATCAACAGAGAACTGAGATGTGTTATGACCATGTACCTTGCCATGAGGGATGTAATCATTAAGTGTTGCAAACGTATACTAATAAAAATTTTTAAATTTTTGAAGTCCTGGTTTTAGTTTTGCTGTCCCTTCCTCCTTCCTCCCGTCTTCCATCCTTTTCACCTTCCTCTCTCTGTCTCTGTCTCTGTCTCTGTCTCTGTCTCTGTCTCTCTCTCTCTTTCTCTCTCTCTCTCTCTCTTATTCCTGCTTAGCCAGTGCTGTGGAGGAAAAACACCACAGCAGCATTTAAATGCCAATAAAATAGGACTGCAAGTATAAAAACACAGAAAGAAATTCATGCTAAGACTTGACACAAAACCTGTTTGTTATCCATTCAGAGAGCCATGGTCTTGTAAGTCGCTTCATCTGGAATCCTCCTGTCATAGGTCTGCCAGTGAAATGATGCAAACTTTCTGGAAGCAAAAAGCTAAAAGATTTTTGTCAAGTCAAATGTTCAGCAATGATGAAAATGAAGGTCAGTTTTCCTAAAAACAAATACTGAGAGTAAGAAGCTAAATTTACTGTATTCGAAATAGGTTCTCCTTTGCTCCCTTTTCTTAGAGCATTTACTTTAGAAAACTTGACAATCGTAAGTGCTCACTCCTCTCTCTGAAATGTGTACAGGTCCTCTTGAAAGCTAGATAGGCTTTTTCATCAGCTTTATGGCCTAGTAATATCTTTCCCAAGGACCTCAGAGTCATCTTGGAAGTGTAAGTATGAGGGAGCAGCAAGGCTAGCGCTCGGTCTCTGTGGGAAGGCCACAGCCTCGGTTAGGTGGGCACCTTAACCCAAGCTGCAAAACCTCCTATCATTATGAAAATTTCTCCTCTGGATAAATTAACTAACACAGGAGACTACAACTGTCAGATCAATCTAGGATGAACTGGGAGAAGCACATGACACTGTCAAGCCCTGTTACTGGACAAGGAGTTAACGTTTAGATTGAAGACGTGCGTGCAGTGGATTGCATCTGCGTGCTGACGAAAGAGGCTGAAATTTCCTTCTGTCCTTGCAACTCTCTTAGCAGGTGTCTGTGATGTGCATCATATTCTGTTTTAATACTTGTTTGATAATAAGACTGTTCTCTTTCTCTGCTCCTTTTGTAGAGAGGAAGTCTGGGTTGAGAGAATTGTTTTTGTTATATTTCCCCAACATTTTCCACATGCAATCAGTGTTTGCCACTTTGAAAACATGTGTGAGAAGTTGGAAGAAGCGGCTTCTCAGTCACAAGTTTCCCCTGTGGTTACAAATGCAGCACATTGATGAACCCAAGGGAAGAATCAGCCTGCTCCCAGCATTTGATCTCTTTGTCTTCTCTCTTATCCAAAAGCTAAGGGAAATCTTCACATTTCACAGAAGGAACTCCACATGGGTTCTCACTGAAGATGAGAGCTCCCCATAGCTCCTCTGTCATTTTTGGGAAATAAGGGACCACTGAAGGTTTGCTAGGTGTGTATTGTGTGGCTGGGTGATGGCGACCACGTGCTTCTTGTGGGTCTCTTTCTAGTGCACTTTATATGCATTCTGTTTTCATTTTGTTTTGTGTTCTCTGCTGTGCTGGGACTCCAACCCACAGCCTCTGACAAGCTGGGCAAGCGCTGTACCACTGAGCTATCACCCCACACCACGGTTTCTGTCTGCTATTTTCGGTTTTTATTTCCTTATAACAACATGTTTGCAGTGCATAACAATTACACATTTCTGGTGGGGAGCTGGTATGTGAACATAACACATCTTCATCTTCTTTTACGTCCTCTTCCCCTACCTTCTCTTAGTCCCCTTCCCTTTTGCAAAAGATCTGCTGCACCTCCCTTTTCCTATTATTTATCTTTTATCTTGCTCTTTATTTAATCTTGGGTTTCTCATATGAGAGACATGATGTGATATTTAATAAGATTTCCCAAGTTTCACCTCAGTGACCTTCAGTTCTTTCTGAAAATTGAGAGGGTCTTGCCTGCCTTTCAAGATCCAGTTATTCAACCTTTTTTGGATAAGTCATTTTCCTTTTCAAGTCACTGAGTGTTTGTTACTTAAAAGCAAAATAACCCAATGTATACCTCTGTGGCTGTAAAATTTAAACTCAGACTGATGGCTTCAGGATGAGGACTCTATATTCCCTTGTATAAAGGACATGTAAGTGAAATTAATGATAATAATTCTTCAGGACATGCTACCAGTAGTTACTCTTCTTGAACAATTAAACATTTTTGTAGATGGTCTTTACTTCTTTACTGTATCTTTTAAGTTGTCTTTAATATTATTACTATTTTATTTAATTGATACTATATCTCAGTCATTTAGGAACATTGCCTTCTTTCTCTATTTTTCAATTACCAACAACAGTTTTTTTAGTGTGCTGGACCAGAAGCCCCCATTTTCCTTAAGGTTTTTCCAAAAAGGTAAAATGACCCACCAAAGGCCACTAAAGTGGCCATGTGGGCTGCTGTATGCAGCCTCGCGCAGAATGAGTTGCATCTCCACATCCAGTGAGTTTCATAGTACGCAACAGCTCCACAAAGGGAACTCATAACACCAGGCTCTACTCTATTTTAGAAAATCATTTTACTCTGGGAATTAAAACCACAGATCCAAGCTCACTGGCAAACATCTGCTGTTCATTGATAACACCATCTGTTATTTCAACTCCTCTCTCTGTTGTAGAAGCTTCTCATAGTTGCTTTCCCAAAATTAATTATTCTATAACAACTTGATTTCTGGAAGCACAGGCCAAATAAGGTAGCTTTCCTGAAGGTTACTAATTCAATCTTTGCCTGTGCTTGAATGAATGTTCCTGTGTTATCACCTGGTCATGTTCTGAAGTATTTCAGCCCATTATATTTGGGGAAGAAAAGAGAAGAAGGGATGCATATTGATGCCCTAGTAAGTGGCTTGGGGGAAAAATGTGTTTATCTGCATTTCACAAGCTCATGAACATGCATGGCCTAATTTGAATAATTTATTTAGAAGGATGATTATGATAATACAGCCTGAGCTGCATCTGTCTTTGGAGCTTAAGGAGTGCTTGCAAGAGCAGTGATTGTTTTTAATATAGCCATACCCTTCACCTCATTCAATTAGTAGCTTCTTCAATTATTGATCTCATCATTCAATTTGCAGTGGTGTGAGGAAATTCCAGTGCTCTGGGAGCAGCATAGTCCACATGATGCCATGAAATGAGCAATGCACGGGGACACTCACTAGCTGAATGACACGCAGCAAGTCACTTCATCACTCTGAATCTTGATGTCCTCTCTGGGAAATAATTACCTGACTCTCTACAGGGCAGGTTTCTGTGATACTTAAATCATATAGGGAGGGTAACACATAGTGCAGTCAGCAATGAAAAGTAGCACACATTACAAATTTAATCCATTTACCTTTTCTTTACATCCCAGAAGCTGATGACATCAAGACGACTGATTGTTCCAACCCTGGAGCAAAATGCTTAACCTATAAGAATGGGTGGTTTCCTGCATTCTTTATTAGGATTACATTGTTTCATCTTGGCTCACCTACTATAAATTTTTACACACCAAGCTCTCTACTCATAATAAGCATATTTGTTTTCAGCATTTGGCTGCACAGTGGCAGGACAGTATTATCTGGTACAGTGGTCTTTCGTCTTGGTGACTCGTTAGATTTATGTGAGGCTCTTTAAATATGCAAAGGACCAGGCCTCAAATGAACAGAACTCTGATGCCATGGCCCAGGTAGCTGTATTTTGTGAAAGCACATTAATTAACTCAAATGAACACTGAAAAATGGAAATCACCCAAAGGAAAAGGCACCAGATTTGGAGCCAGCTGCCCTTGAATGCACCGTTCTCCTGATCCATGCAACCTTGGCCCAAAATCTCTGCATTTCAGTGTAAAATTATAAAATGGGAGGGGAGAATTGCAACTTTCAGAGCTGATTATGAGATCACTTACATAAACCGTCTAGCCAAACAGGAGTTCAATAGATGATAAATAGATGATAACTGTTTCATATATATAAATATATATATTCCTGTTTCCTTACTGTGATTATGTGTTTGTGATTGTGTGTACATGTGTGCTTACAACTGCATTAGAAATTCTTCGAGAACAGAGACTGTGGTTTAAGCTTCCCCTGAAGTTTCTACAGTTCTCAGCAGTGTGCCGAGCATAGTAAGCAACTACCCAACAGCTCTATTTTTGATGGGTATATTAACAGAAGCCTTCTGTTCTATTAAGTATATTTTAAAAAACCAGAGTGCACTCCAGAAAGTTCACCACAGCTTTTGATAAGACCCTAAGCGTTTGCCCATCTGAATCTAAGCCATGGAAAACATTTTCTATAATCAAATTCTCACCCATCAGCTTAGATACTGCATTTAGAGAACTGTAATGTTTGCCCTGAGGCATTTCATTTGATACAGAACATAGAACGGAAACTGCTCATAAATCGTAAACGTGCAGCCTGGTTCTCATTTCTGAAAGGTCTAGGGATGCAGGTGCGATGCTCTCAGACCTGGGGCTGTTGGAGAGGAGCCATGTAGTTCAGGTGCTCCAGAGCGTGAACATAGGAACTCAATCAACTCACGAAGGAAGACTGGACAGTGACACTGGGAATAAGGGAAAGAACCAAAAGGTATTCATTACTGTGTCAGCAGCAAGGAACTGTATACTTACATCCTTTCTGGTTCAAGCCCAGATGGGTCTTAAAAGTGGATCAGAGCAATCTAAGGGGATAGGTGTTGCAAGGGAAGAGAAACTGAGGCAAAAAGGCTGCATTGTCTCTCAGCCATAGCACTGCATGAGCATCCTCACTTCTCCTTACCCTCTGTTAGGCAGCAGGCATGAGTCAGAGTAGACGAGCAGCTGCGGTGCTCTCTGGGATCAGTGTATTTAATGCACAAAGTATATGCACAATACACAGTGCAAGCAAAGCATTTTCCTCTAATCTTAACAGGATTTAGCAGTTATACCATCTTCTGAGCTATCTGACTAACTTTGTGTGATTTTTGAGTTTGCAAATTTTGAATTTAACATTGTTTCCAGTCACAGCGGCCAACCATGCTCTGTGTCAGGCACAGGAGCCACTCTTCAGACTATTGGACATCCCAAACTTCAATCTGGTGTTAAGATTGCTCCCCCAAACATAAAGATAATGAATCAGTGAAGGAATAAAGTTGGTTCTTTTAGGACAATAGTTATAGGGCACCCACTAGTGTTGGGATATGTGCCATGGGAGGGCTTGAGGCTAGAGGGTCCAGGGAGTTGTTCAGACCGTACTCTTGTAAGAAGTAAAACACACATGGCCTAGAACTTGGTAAAGCAAAATAAAGGTTTATAACAGCCCAAACTGCATGTCAAGGAAGGCTAAGGTCCCAAAGTCAAATTGAAGCTCTAGTCAGTTGAAAATGAGGATATTGGCCAGAATTAGAAGCCAGGTCTGCCTCTGTCAGAAGTCTCTACTCTGCCAGCATAGGGGTGACCCCAAGCATGGAGTCACACGAGTAGCAAGTTGGATATGTATTTTACCTAGAAGAAAAGGTCCATCGCCAGCTCAAATTTTAAGCATGTTTCTAGTTTCAGGAAACTGACACTCTTTCCATTCTTAGGCCCCAGTATTAATGAATTAAGCAGAACTGATCTGGAAAACAATATGGCAGGTCTTTTGGAAAGAAATAATTCTCTGGGCATGACGTCTTCCAACTTACTGGATTTCCATTAATATCTTATTACCCTGTAACTATTTTCATAATACATCCTTAAAATTTGATTTTTATTCATGACTTTTATAATATAAAATCCATGACTAAAACCACAGTTTTAATTCTTTTTGTATTTTTCTTGTTTTCCAAGTATACATAGCATAATGCAGATCAGTAACTTTTTGCCATACAATGTCATAAAACTTTTCCCCTAGAAAAATGCCATCTTTATATTCATGAAGACAATACTTTTCTCCAACATTTTATGTTATATTAACATTAATATAACATTAGCATATTTTCATATACATTAGCATAATATTCATTTACACTAACATAATATTCAATTGCATTTACCTAAGCCACATTATCTAAACCAAAGTACAATCACGCACATTTCACTTCTTTCCAATTGTCTGAGATTTTTAAAGCCTGCTTACCTCTTTGTAATTATTTCCTTCATATAAATCCCATACATTAGATTACTGAATCAGTGACTCTGAATATAAAGCGAGACTTGCTAAGTGTACAAGGATTTTCCTTCTGAGCTTTAGATTTTATTACTGAAAATTTCCAGGAAAATAAGCAGACATGAGTTATTTTACCAATTTTACAAGAGAAAAAATGGAGAGGCTAAGTGACTTACCCAAGCCAACTGAACAGCAACAAGATGCAAAAGAACTGTCTTATGGTTTCCTAGATTTTTCTCCTAAGTAGCAAAAATTTAAATGAGATTTTTGTTTGGTTGTGTCTTATGTTGTAGTCAGTATATTTTTCCTAAATTGATAATTTTCTCCACTTTTGTTTTATTTCAGAGAAAGAATATTAAGAGAAAAGAGAGGGAAATTTTTGCTTCTTAAATTTCAATAATAAAATCCATTTTAAAATGACAAAAATGAATGACAGTAGCTAATTATAATAGAACTCTGTTATTCCAGGGTCTGCAGTAAGTGATTTACATCTGTGGTGTGTGCTGTGGTCAGAACCTTGCTGACACACATACTTCCCAGCTTGCAATGGCCCTGGTGGGAACACTTCTACCACAGAAGTAAGCAAATGTTCACTTCCTCCCAACCTAAAAGCTGATAATTAAATGTTTACTGACAAACCACATGAAATTAACCATTTCATTTAATAAGTACAAGAAACAAGCATATCTTTCTTCTATAGCAATAACCTTCATTCACAGGTGAAAAGACCAAGGTCCAAAGAAGTTAAATAATTTTCAATGCTGAGCAGATGTGAAATTGTAGATTTAAAATCCAAACCAGGCAGTCTAATGCCAAAATTAACATTTACCCACCAAAGGCTACTCTTTTCTATTGATCCAAAACAATACAGATGTCATGAAATACTTAGAGCTTGAGAACAGATTCTGGGTTGCAGATTTTTATCTTACTTTTTTTCCTACCCTTAACTTGCTGTCTTCCACCAATCCCACTGTGCACCAGTCAGCTTTCCTGTTGCCATGACAAAAATACCTGACATACACAATTTACACACTTCAAAAAATGGCTCATTTGGCTCACAGTTTCTGAGGTTTCAGTCTCTGATTGATTGCCTGGTTCCATTTCTATGAGGCAGAGCAATATGGTGAAAGAACTTGGTGGGACAAACGTGGTTACTTGACAAAGGTGTAAAAGCAGAACACAGGACACCACTGAAGCTTGCTGTGGTAGTGCATGCCTGTAATCTCAGCACCCTGACAGACAGGCAGGAGGATCACAAGTTTGACCTCAGCCTGAGAAATTTAACAAGATCCTGTCTCCCAAAGAGAAAAGAAGGAAAGAAGGAAAGAAGAAGGGAGGAGAAAAGGAAGGAAGGAAGGAAGGAAGGAAGGAAGGAAGGAAGGAAAGGAAGGAAGGAAGGACTAGTGAGATATATTCTCATCAGACACACAGCCAATGATCCACCTTCTTCTACTGCCCCCCCAACAGCACATTCAGCCATGAATGTCAATAGATTAATCCTTGGAGCAAATGACCTCTTGTCTTTATGAGTTACTTTTCTTATTCCTGAGGCAAAATACCCAACCCCCAAAGGTAAAGGAGGAAAAGTTTATTTGTCTCCCAGTTTGTAGAAGTTTCAGTCCATAGCTGGCTGGCTCCGAGGCAGGGTGGCGTGGAAGACAGGGACTGTAGAAGAGAAACAGCCTACAGTGGCCAGAAAGTAGCAAAGCAAGTAGGGACTTCGGCAGCTTCTTTCTTCTCCTTTTATACTCTGTCTAGGCTACCCGGCTTAGGATAGAGGACTGATTAGTAACCCCACCCACCTAATCCCAGCATCACACACTCTAGATTCAGCCACCTCTGAAAAATCCCCACCCATGGATACATGAGGCTTTGGCGGGGACATGGAGATACAAACCATAATGCCTCTCAAGGAGTCTCTTAATCTAGTCAAAAGTTAACAATAAAAAGATTAACTGACCTACACAGTGACTCTGAGACAGGCTGATGGTTAAAAAAGAGAGAGAGAGAGAGAGAAGTCTTCTCCATTTTTTATGAATGAGTCATGTGTTCTCAGGCCATGAGTGTCTTGCCTGAGGTCTCTGCCTAAAAGAATCAACAGCCCATACAGACCACTCAGTCCATTAGGTCTAACTGCTTTCTGTGATGGATGAGCTGAGAGCCTAAGGCTTGTACTTAGGCATGCAATGGAGATAGATGCTCAACCTGATGGAGCAGTGAATTGTCTTGTAACTCCACTGTTGTATCTTGTATTAAACACCCGTAGTTTCTTTATACATGTATATCATTTCCCCCTCCCTTAAAAATAGTGGACCTATCACTACTGTCCTTCATATGTGCCATCTATGACATGTCAATTATTCAAGTGCATATATATCCTGCTCTTACTGCAGATGATTTACATAACTGTTTCGTTACTACTGCAGAAGTAGAGAAACACAAAGATTCAAACTACCAATTGAAAAGTGCATTGAATTACAGGGAGCTATTTCAATTGATTATTTACAGGGCTTGAAATGGTTGAATGAGAAGAAATACCTATTTCGTGAAAAGTGACTAAAGTAACTCAATGGAGATATTTGACTAATACAGAAAAGAAAAAGAGCCAAAAAATGCTTACTAATTCCTGTTTCCAAAGACAAATTAACATTGTGCTGTAAACTCCTTCAATTCATTGATAATTCTGTGTGTTGTTATATAAAAATTGGGTTGTACTATATCAAATGTTTCATAACCTGATTCCTCACTTAAACCATTACTTATGACATTTTCATGTCAGGATAAACTCCCCGTGGCATTGGGGATCTCCTTAGGCTATCTTTTCCCATTATCAGACTGATATAAACTCAAGAAATGCAAATAAAGCTTTATGTTAGTCTCAATGAGAGTTAATTACTAACTGACAAACAAAAAGAGAAATTTCTTGCAAGATGCATGATAGTGTCAAATACAATAAACTTTTCACATCACTGTTTTCACTGAATGTTTAAAACTATGGAATGCCTTAAAAATAATTTTCAGACTTCTCATGAATATATAGACTGAGATGACAATGGGGAAATTCATAGAATCTATGTCTTTGTTGTGGTTGTGGTTGTGGTGGTCGTTGTGGTTGTTGAATCTATGTCTTTTGATTTTTCCCTTTAAAATGTGATTTTCCACGTCTGCATTATTTCTGCAATTTGCTTAGCTGATGCCCTACTATTGCATTTTATGTGGCTTCCTATTATTATCCTTGTTCAGACATATTCATGTGCATCTACGACTATTTTTTAGGATAAATCTCTATATGAAGAAATACTGGATAAAAGAAGATGAACGTTTTTAGCTTTATATACTGACTGCCAAATGACTATTTCTGGAATGCCAAGCTGTGTATTAGCATTTTTAAAAACAGAAATTTGATAGGTTAAAAACAGCACTTAATATGTTCTTCTTCTGATTACTAGTGAGTATGACCATATAATTTGCCCATTTGGACATCTTCTAAGCTGCCCATTCCTGGTACACAGAGCACTTATTTTGTCACTGGGCTGCTGCACACAGATAGGACTCCAACTTTCCTCTTTGTCAGTGGCAATGCTGGTGGAGAGAACAGAGCATGAACAGAAATCAACAATTCCGATAGTGGTTTACTATGCAGTATAGGCAAGAAATTCTTCTCTGCACTCTGTATTTCTTATCTGAATATGAATAATCTAAATCCTATATTCTGCATAATCTTATTCTAGAGTAGGATAATCCTATTCTAATCTAAATACTGCACTCTATATCTGCAAGATGAATTTAGAATAACCAAGTGAATGATCCAAATCCTCTTAGGTTTAAGGCCCTTCACATCTTCATCCTGTTATGTAAAAGTAGCATTTCGGCATTTTAATTTATCTCTCTTAGTCTGGAAAGCTTCCAAAATGGAAAAAAAGTTTACAATTCCAGAAAAATAGAAATAAATGCTGAAAAATTAGTGGGCACTTTCCATATGCCAAGCATTTCACTAAGAACCCCACATGCATTATCTTCAAATGTCACACAGATCCACGGCCTGCATAGATGACCTTTTTTTCTTTTTCTTTTTCTTTTTTTTCTTTTTTTTGGATAGATAAATTAAGTCTAAAAGAATCTTCCATAATCTGCTCAAATTCTCATAACTGGTAGGTAATGGACTTGGTCCTCAGATACTGGTTATATGATGCCACTCAGCACATGCTTGGAATAGCTTGAAATGTGTACCTGATTTAACTTCTCAAATTCAAAAAGACATATAATGACAGGTCAAACACTCTGTGGCATCTGGGAATCTCCTTAGGCTATATTTTCCCACTATCATACTAATATAAACTCAAGAAATACAAATAAAGTTTTATATTAGTCTCAATGAGAGTTAATTACTAACCGAAAAACAAAAATTGGAATTTCTTGCAAGATGCATAATAATGTCAAATATGATAAACTTTTCCCATCACTGTTTTTAATGAATGTTTAAAACTATGGAATGCCTTAAAAATAATTTTCAGACTTCTCATGAATATACAGACTGAGATGACAATGGGGAAATTCATAGAACCTACATCTTTTGATTTTTTTGTTCAGTGCGTTCTCTGCAAAAACGTTTTTCAACTTGTGACAAATGATGAATATTCTTGGAATAAGGAGATAAATACACAAGAGCAAAGGGATATATCACAAAGATACTGCACTTAGAGATTATAATAGCATGAAATCAAAAAAAGTCTTACTTTCAATCAATTGACATTTGATAAGCAAGAGTAGCATACAAAACTCCTAAATCTTACCCAGCCATTTAAAATGATGACATATAGCTGTATTTATTGTTCTAGAAAGCCGAGCATGATGAAGCATTGTTTGGGAGGAAAAAGGCATATTACAAAACAGCATGGGTAGCATTTATATGAAATCATACACTTATTTCCATAGATGGAGTGAATTTACAAGATGATAAGATTATGGTTTTTTACTACTGTCTATGACCTTGATTCAATATTCTTTAAATTGTTTGACATAAGAATGTGTTGTTGAAAGCAAACCACTTTAAAACAAAGTAGTTCTGAACAATTCTGCATACTTTTGTAAACTCCATCAGTGCTTTTCAAACTGTAATCAATTGAGCAGGTACGGGTTGGGGCCAGATAATTTACATTTTTACCTAGGACACCAAGGTAACTGAATGAAGAACATTTTGTGTTTTAAGGATCTAACTGCTTTTGTTAATTTTACCATCAGACCTTATCATCACACACTCCATATGTAGTTTCTAGTAATTGTGGCCTGAAATTGTTTTCCCTTGTTTATTAGTGCTGTTCTGATTTCTAGATAAATAGGACCCTGAAGTTTTCTTAATTTTCTTGTAGTTCACAAACATAAACACTGGGGGACACTATTTTAAATTGCTGAACACACATTGTAGAACTTGAAATATTACTCAACAATCATCTCTCCCATCAGATAATTTTTATCTTGCTATTTTTGACTGAGGATGTGATAATGGCATTGATTGTTTAAAGTATGAGCAATTAGGGAGTAATTATGATTTAGAGAAAAATAGTAATTGACAGACTACTTAGCAAGTGAAATAAGGTGCAATATGAATGCTAATTTTCAGCACATTTCTTTAATGTATTTTCATGAGGAAAATTAAAATAAACCATTTAAATAATGACTGGTGTGGGATAGCCTAAAATATATGTAAGCAAGAAAGATAAAAATTGGGAAAGAAAATTGGGTGAAATAAAATCTCTTCAATATTATATAGTAGTCCATAACAATGAAGTAAAATATTATAGTTATTACTTTAAATATATAGTGTTTATTAAGTCATTACTAAGTACTAAGTTGGCCAAGTTGGTTTGTACCCATTAGTTTGATTGATATCTTCCCTCTTATTGAAGTTCAGAAACTTACCCAAAGTAGTATAACAGTCAGTATTTTAATTACAAGGAGTGATCAACAAAGTTGTAAATGTTTAAATATTTTTAAAATGTATTACAATAAAGGACACATTGCCATTAATCCCCCTCGAGATAATCCCCTCGCTTTAAACATGTTTATGCCTTCAATTTTGTCACTTTTTGAAGCAGGTCTGAAAGTCCTCTTGTGGTAGGAACTTAGAGCTGGGGCAAATCAGACAAACACTGGGAAGAATGCCTCAAAGTATAACAGAAAATGCCCCCCCCACACCCAGTATACTTCAGTTTGTTAGTTGTCCAGGTAATAGTTCCAGATACAGTTCCTGTTACTTTTGTTTCTTAGAAACAACTGGTCACTGTGATGCACAGCTGCTTACTATGATGTACATCATAGGAACCAATCCCCAACCAACGAGCCATTCTGCTTCTGTACTTCCTGCTTGCTTATCCTATATAAGCCCAAGACCACCAGAGATCAGAGTCTGTAACTGATATTGTGGGAATGATCCCAATCAGTGCCTGTCAATGTAAAATAAATCTGCCTCCAAATCCTGGGTGTTATTTTGGTGTTTCTGTTTGCCATAGCAAAAGGTCATCAAAACCCAGAGAACATGTATAGGACACAGGACCCAAAATGACTCCAGAACTTCTGAGTGCTGTACACAGAACCAGTCAGAGAGTGATATTTTCAGTCCCTCTTTTGAATCTGGTGCTGTTTGTAGGACCAAGCAGAAAAGTGCTATTTTCATTTCTCATTTACATCCATATATGACAACCACTTCAGTCCTATAATTCCTTATATGTAAAAGTTCATCTTAGCTCTTTTAAGGCAAAGTATTTGATAATAGTTCCTATAAACCAGGGCCCAGCATCATACCTGAAACATAAGATGCAATCAAACACGTTATTGGGGTGAGTAAATTTATGTCAGAGAACTTTAGAAAGTCAAGAGAGAATTGAATTTCCCACTGACATCTAGAATTACAGGACTGAAGTGGTTGTCATACACTGACTTAAGCCTCTAAAATTCATATGTTATAGCCCCAACCTTCCAAGTGGTTATAGAGATAGAGGTCTTATTAGGGCTAACTCAGGTCATAAAGGGGGGCCTAATCTGATGGAAGAAGAGGAAGGGACACAACAACTCTCTTTATCCATAAACACACACAGAGGAAAAGCCCAGAAGAAGGTAACTGTCTGAAAGCCAGGAAGAGAGGACTAGCCAGAAAGCAACCCTGCTGAACTGTTAAGAAAATAAATTTCTGTTGCTTAAACCACACAGTCTGTAGTATTTTGCTATGGCAGATGTTATGGTTTGTGTCTGGATGCGCCTGCAAAGCCTCATGTGGTCATGGGAGGTAGGCCTTTTGAAGGCCACTGAATCTAGAGTTTGTGATTGGTTCACTCTCTAGTGCTAGGATTGGAAGGGAGAGCTGCACCCACCCTGGGGCAGGTAACCCGCAGGCAATATAAGGGAGGGTAAGAGGCTTGCTCCTCCCTTTTCTTCTTTGTTTCTTTGCTTTGGATATCTGCCACCACCAAGAACTGTTGTCCCTCTACCATACCACCCTGCCTTGCAGCCAACTGATTATGGACTGAAACCTCCACAAACTGTAAGCTAAATAAATCTCTCCTCCTTAATTTTGGGCATCAGGTATTTTGTTCCAGCAATGAGAGAAAAGTAACCAAGACAGCAGCCTACAGTGACCAATACAGTGGTGTTGAACATTTTAGATAATCTTTGGCTTGAGATGGTGATGCCAAGAAATTTTGTGTTTTGGGGACTTGAGTATAGGAAAGAACAAAAATGAAGTTAGTAGTTATGTGTATTTAGTGGCTAACAAATTTTAAAGCATATAAATGTGACCAATTTTGTAGGAAAAAGGACATAAGGATCACCTTTATGGGTAGGCTGATAATAAGTGGGTGGGGATTAGAATTTCCTTTGGTTTATAAAACCTTGTCAGACCCTGCAATTTCAGAACAGGCAATACAAAGAAAATGTTGCCTATATTTTCCCCTGCGTACATAGGGAACAATTTGAATAATCTGATATTGAATTTTATTTTCTTATTCAAGTAGGAGCACAATCTATCAGCATCCAGTTGCCTTTGTGTGCATAACATCATCTGCTTTGATCAGTCTTCCTCAGTCTTAAACACATAGCTAGTATAGGCAAGATAAACTTTTGTCTTCCTAAGCATCACCCCGAGAATTTATAAACTGGTTTAAGACCTTCAAACTTTCCTGGGAATGGAATAAAAACCATGGTGATATAAAGGGCAAGCTCACCCGCAACATGTCCTGTTTATGCCTGTTGTCTGACATCCTCATCTGATTAGCAACCCCCATCAATGAAGTATTCCCTTTGAATGCAAATTATTAAATCAGCTGCATTTAACTGTTATGATTTGTATCTAGAGATCTCCCCAAAGTCTCATAGGGCTTTTTCAGAGGTGACTGAATCTAGAGTGTGAGATGCTGGGATTAAGGTTATGTAATTACTAATCAGTCCAATAATTGGTTTGGCACCACCCTAATCCCAGCCCTCTGGATAATATATAAAGGTCAGAAAAGCGAGGCCGGGGATTTAGCTTAATGGCATAAGGGTCTGTCTGCCAAGCACGAGGTCATGAATTCAATCCCCAGTACCAAAATATAAAAATAAAATAGGTCAGAGAGGTGTTCTCAAGACTGCTTGTTGCTTTTGCTGCCTTCCACTACCCGTGAACTGTTGCCCCTTTGTCCTGTGCCACCCTGCCTTGGCGCCAGCTGATTATGGACTGAAATCTCTACAAACTGTAAGCTACATAAACCTTTCTCCCTTTAACTTTGGCTGTTGGGTATTCTGTCTCAGCAATGACAGAAGTAATTAACATCAAGAGACTTTTGTAAATATCTATTTAGTTCCAATGATTCAAAAACAAATAAGTTCTCTATTCCATATGCTATATAATGAAGAATTTATCTAGCCTATATTCCAGCTTCCTAGCAAGGAGCTTCTAGTCTTTGGCATTTCCTGAACAATAAGGGTGGCTTTGTTATTCCTAAATCCCGTTGATCACAACTGAGCTTGTGCTAATGAGATGAGATGACTTGGAATGGAGCTGATCACCAGAAAAACCAACCATATCATTAAAGGTTTGGAGCTTTCAGCTATTCCAACTTTCCTGGAGGCCAGAGAAGCTAGAGATTGAATTCATTTACATTGCTAATGGTCAGTCCTGCCAATACAGTCAAACTCCAGTAAAAACTGGATAGTGAAGTTTAACAGCCTCTTATTTGGTGAGAATAATGGGATCTGAATCCTTCACGAAAGACCACAGAAGTTCTGCATTTAGGACCCTCCTAGATCTTGTATTAAACATTTCTTTATTTAACTAATCTTGACTTGTGTGCTTCGTAATATAATTGTAATTTAAATATAGCACGATGCTGAGTGTGTCTGTGTGTGCGAGTCTTTGTGTCCCCATGCAAATGATGTTACAACATCTTTTACAGACAAGCAGAGTGTTATTTTTCCAGTTTATTGGTTTTTGTATTGTTCTGTTTGTTGTTTTAAAAATGCTTCAAGACCTCTCTTTTATTTGAATTTCTTGCAAGCAGGTATCTGTGATCCTGCCTGTAACCACACACAACTGTACCAAAATAAATTTGGGAAGGCTTCAGTTTCTGACTCCAGAGCACTAGTATGCTGAATTCAGAAGCCAGAGGTTCCCTATCCTTGGGTAGAAATGGAGATGCCACTGGTCTTCATTGAAACACAGCCCCCCTATGGGTTGGGGCAGGAGGACATCAGCAGATGGTGAGGGATTAGAGAAACACAAGGGCAGGCCTACTTCAAGGTAAAAGGGCTAAATAGTAATGGCAGTGGAAGGTGGAAAAGTGGGAAGAAAAATACTGACTATCTGAAATAAAGAGAAGTTTAAAGACAAATAGGACTTGATGGTAGGGACAAGAAAAGAATGCAGAAATTTATGGTGGTCAGTGGATAAATAATATGTTTGGATTCTAAAAGAGTCCACTCCACTTGTGGCAGAAATCAGGCCCATGTGGTCATTCTAAACTCCTCAGGAGGGAATGCTGGGGAAGGAACTACCAAGATGGTATTTGAGACACTATAGAGAATTTTGGTCACATCTCCCACTTCTTGAGTTTAAGAAATTTATTTAGGCCTAAACTTATTCCTTTCTTTTTATTGGGTGATTTTTGGGGCAAGTTACTTAACTTTAGTGAGTCTGAGTCTCTTTAGTTATGAAATTAGGTTAATTACAGTTCTGGATCTTGAGGTTATTCTGAGACCAACAAGAGAGACTGAACATGAAGCAATTTTATTTGGGATGTCATAATTATTTAATATATGTAGCTAATATCATAAATATGCTTGAGCTAGATGAAATCTCAGAAGTTATACTAGCAGTTTTCTAGCAATACCTTCTTCAATCCTCCTACTATCCTGGTGTGTGTTATGACCTCCATTATGTAAATGAGTAAACTAAAGACAAAGAAGACAGGCAACTTGCATGAATACCAAACTCCCAGAGGCCTCCAGCCAGCTGGAGAGATCGCAGATGACTCTTCCCTCCACCCAGAGGGCACAGATGAGCCAGACAGTTGGCTGATGACATGGTAGGGCCCCAGCTGCGGCACATACAATGGGAGGGTGGGACTAGTGGCCCGGGAAAGTCCAAAGCAGCAGTAACGATTCAAGCCAACAGCTGGTTAGTTGGCTGAACCAGTGTAGTGCTTGGCACAAAGACACACGGAATAGAAGCAGGCAGGTAGGGCTCCTTCGCCCCAACCCCAACCCCGAAAGGGCTGGGAAGAACTTCAGTCACAGAAGATAATCCCATTCCCCAAATTCAGAGGCCAAGACCAGAGTCATACTCAGCATGAATCCACCTATAAACCTGGCGAAAGTACATATTTCCAGGGTCTGACTTGGACCTACCACAGAACTGTAGACACCAAGGAAATTTCACAACTTTTACCATTCTCTGTCTTTCCTCTTTGTAACCAGCTGAGTTGATGCTTTTTGTTTTTGTTTTGTTTTCTTTTCTTTTTCTTTTTTTCTCTGTCCTATTTTATCCTGTTTTGCTGGTTTTTGTATATGTTTGTTTGTTTATTTGTTTGTTTTTCCTGTGTGTGTGGTTATTTTTGTTTCCTGGGGTTTTTTTCTTCTTTTTCTTTCATGGCTTAGATCTCTGACCATTCTTTTGATTTAATTCTACTCATACTCTTCCCCCCTTTTGTCTGCTACCTTGCTGGTTACTATGATACTTTCATGCTAGTAAATATTTTCCCTTTTCCTTAAGGTTCACATCGATACTCCTAGACTTGCGCTTCCAACCTTTCCTTCGTGTATCCTACAATTACCCAAAACTTGGATGCTCATCCTTTGCCCTCCAGCCTTGACCCTACTATATCTAACCTCATTCATCTCTCCATCCTATCCCATCCCTCTTAAAACAAACATTCTCTGAAAGTCTCAAAACATAAATTTCAAATTTTCCAGAATATAACCCATATATATTTAAATAAAAAGAGCCAAATTCCCAAGAGAAAAGACAGCCAACAGATGCCAATACAAGATGTGGCAGATGTTGAAATTACCCAAAATTTTAAAACAGCTATTATAACTGCCTCCATGATTAAAAATAAAATGCTTGAAATTAATAGAAAAAATATAAATTCTCTGTAAGGAAATAGAAATCATACAAAAGAATCAAATTGGAATTTAGAGCTGAAAACTTCTTTACTTTGGATTACTAGATGGGCTCACCTGAGGAATAAAGTGGACAGAAGGATAAATTATTGGAATTTAAGACAGAACAATAGAAGGTATCCAATTTAAAACCAGAGTGAAAAAACTATGGAAAAAAAATCTTGGGAAGCTATGGAATAATATCAAAAAGGACTAATATTCTTGTCATTTAGCCCCATAAGCAAAGAAGGAAATTACCAGGATAGAAAAAAGTGATGAAATAATGCATTAAAATTTATTAGACTATAAAGAATTAAGACCTCTTTACAACCTTTGTGTAACAAGGACACAACCCAAGAGAATACTGTATACTTTTATGGACTGACCTAAACTTCAAATCATCAGTGTCTTCCTGGACCACTTAAACTCTGACCATCTTTTGAAGATGGAGAATGATTGATTTTTTGAATCTGCCTTCCTAGAATTTTAGACTGTTTTTTCAAGGGTTGAAAACCGCTTAGTGGAATATCTTCCTTGTCCGCACATCATGTTTCACTTCCCTCTCCTATTCCTCATGGTTCTTCTTCCTGTACAGTTTTCAATAATAAAAATCTTTGCTAAACTGACCGATCTAACATGGTCAGATTTTTAGATTTTCTCTTTTATTGCTGAAAAAATAGTTTATTCTTCTTTCATCTACTTATGGAGATCATGTTCTAGGATCCATGGATGTACCTCTCATTTGTAAGAAGGAACTAAACACACATATTACTCCGATCCTTACAATATTCAAAGACTTCAGAAACGTTCCCCAGTGACACTGCTTCTTACGTACTGAGCTCTCATCACCTCTTACAGGGATGACTATTGATATGTGCTACTTTTTCTGTTTCTAATCCTGTTTTCTTAAAATTTATGTAACATACCTTCCAGAATGATATATTAAAATGAAAATATGACCATGTCGGTGTGCACTAACTTTCTGAATATTATATTGATAAAAGTTCTTTGTCAAGTACGTTTTATATATATATTTTTTACTAGAATGTGGCTTGTTCCTTTATATTTTTATAGTCAGATTTTTTGATGAAATGTAATTAATCATTTGCTTTCTTCCACTGCTAATGCTTTTTGGACTCTACAAAATATCTTTGCCTATTCCCAAATCATAAAACTATCCTACTACTTTCTTAAAAGTATTATAGTTCTTGAATTAATCTTTAAATGAATGAACAATCTGTAATTAAATGTTCTGTATCAAATAAGATAGGATTCAAGTTTGTGTTTTGTTTTGTTTTGTTTCGTTTAGTTTTGTTTTGTTGCATTCCTTCTTAGATACTCTGAAGCCAGCCCCTCACTATGTATGTTAGTCTCAAAATTCTATTTTGGCATTTTTATGTGATATTGTTGGCTACTACTACAGTTATAAAATTGTCTCAAGTTGACATTAAGATAGACAAGACTGTATGTTCCTGAGGATATATTTCAGACTCTTCAGGACTAAGTCTGTAAAAATCCTATAGCATGATTCTGAGGAATAATTATTCTGACTCTCAAGGACTCGATCAGGTGATCTGTATGTAATTGAGCCTATTACTCTTATACCTTCACTTCTAAAAGTATATTATGATGGAAAAAGTCTGTCTAAATAAGCTTCTAGTACAACTAGACTTCAATAATAACTACATAACTGCTATTATTTTTATCTTATTGGTATATTCTAGATATACATAATGACAGCATGTCCCTACACATGATATATTTTGATTCTTTTTTCCCCATTCCCCTCCCTTTCTTTCAACCTCTCTTCATCTCCTTATTTACAAAAGCTTTATTTCTATTTTTTCCTTCTATTCTCTTTTTCTCTTGTCCCTTCCTTCTAGTCTACCTCCCATCTTCCTTGTTCCTCTTCCCATTTGAACATTTTCTCCTCATTTCCAATATCTATTCCACATTTTGACCCTTATTTCCACATAACTGCTTTTAATATAGTTACTTAAAGGAATAGTCTCCAGACAAGTTACTGCATCTTTCTCATAAAAGGCAAGTATTAATAAGAGATAAATGATTATGCCTGTATTTCTCTTAGTACCTGTTACGAAAGCATGCATCTTCTGACTGTGAAAAATAAAAAGTGCATCTTTCCGTAAGTATAAATATACTCCTTTCTCTTTCTTTCCTGCTGATAAAAATCTTTCTGGGATGCTTTTATCAATGGTTTATAATACAATCAAATGTGCAAATAACAGGATTAAAATAGATAACTCTAACAAAGTGAAAATGAATTTTCTTTTCAATATATTGAATGAGAAGTTACAGCAGCAGCATCCCTTAATGTTTTTATTTAAAATGTCCACTCACCTTATTCTAAAATTTAGTTTTGCCTATAAACCTACAGTGGAGTAGAAAAAAATGAGCTTATGTCACAAAGACCCTGGGCAGTACTATCAGAGAGAGGTAGCCCTAACAATAGTACTAGCTACCATTAAAGATTATTTTGTCTCCTACCTTAGCAGTGACCCCAGATCTACCATCTCTGCAGTGTATAACTTGCTTCTATAAATTCAGCAGGAAAATGAAGAGTTTTAGAGTCTTACATTTCACAAGAGGACCATGGAGGTCTCTGTGGTCCACCTTATCTACTACAACGCATTCTGATCTATTCCACCTCTCACCTCCTACAGCTCTGCAGGGAGTTCTGGGTTTCAAAATATCTGGTGTCCTCCTGTTCTCATCACAGAGCTTTAAATCCCTCGGAAGGTAGGCATGGTTCTGTGTCTCTTGCTCCTCTGACAATCACCAATGAGCTTAGCATGCTATTAGACATGAAATGGGTGATCAATAATTATTCACATATTTATTATTAAAGCAGTCATGATTTTAAGGAATTTTTACTGAACTCTGACATATGCAAGGCTTAATTAAGCCTTATGATGAGTTGTATTATTATTCTGTTCTGCTAATGAGGATCATGCTATTTGACAAGGGTAAGTGACTTGTCAAAAGTCACATGGGTAGTAATCATAGTGAAAGAACTATATTCTATTTCAAGGCACCAGACAGGCTACTGTGTTTGATTGCAGCCAATAAAACTGTTAGTATATTTATGAGTCATAATTATCTTCAGAAATGTAACCATAACCATTAGATTAGGCCACTAATCTGTTGAATTGTGTCAGATAACAGGACAACCCAGACATATTGGCATTCATGTTCTTTCAAATTACCACAAAGAAATAAAGACTTCATCTTCAGTGATCAACTAGTGAGAGTTAGAAATGAAAGGATAATAAGTTAATTGTTTTTCTTCCAGTTCCATGATCATTAGCTTAACCCTAACTTGTAGCTCTTAAAGATGTGTATAAATCAGTGCACTGGTTTCTCTAAGTATTGTATCACACCCTCAAAACAAAGGATGAAACTGTCATGGATCCACTCTTAATTTATTCTAGCAGGATTGAACTAACTCTAGGATAAAAAAAGAGAGAATCTTAAATGCCATGAGCTGCAAATATACAGCAGATGAACTATGCTATGTAAATGGAGTTGGGCTCTTAAGAGGCAAAATAAATTCCTCCTCTTGGAGCAACTTGCCTCTGATGGAAGGCAGGCATTTGTTTTACTGTAAACAGCAACAGAACTGAGAATAAACACAGAAATCTGGTGATCAAAATGCTTGAATGACAGCCAAACATTGTTTGTAAATATAGATATATCCACTGTGAGCCTGAAATTTTTGTTTAAATGCCTAGTGGGGGAAAAAATCAGTAACGAAACTTTCTGTTTAGCTAAAAATCAAAGGGACTTGTACTTTCTATCAAGCAAAACGTCAAATTCAAGACATGGTGATATGGAGATAATAGTATGATGGAGATACTTGCTGGAATGTTTAAGTTGTGAAAAGGAAAAAATGACCAGGCAGTGGAGGAAAGGACATGGAGGTTGGCCTGGATTTTGAGCAGTATACACTGTGTGGTTGTGGGGGTGGAAGAAGCTTAATAAATGAAACATGCAGAGCAAAATCTGGGATTCCTTAAGGTACACCAAGGGCTTATGTGACCTCAGGGAAAGGTTTCCATAGGAATACATCTGTGGGGGTGGCTAGTCAAAGACAGTGATGCTCTGGTAACAGATATCAATATCTCTGTCACCAAAGGTTGAAATAGTTAAATAGTTTTAAGCTCTAACGCAGTCACTATGAAAACAAATCATATAATTAACATTTTAAGGGAAAACAATGTTACAATTAATATATCCACTGAAAATCTACTTGATGAAACAAAAGGCAATAAGGGAGGCACTGGAAGGATAAAAAATAAACAAAAGGTAAAATGCCAGGTGTAAATCTAACCATATCAATGATGTGAAACATGAAAAGATTAAACAACTCAATCGAAAGGCAGAAATTATCAACTTGGATTTAAATAAAATAAAATGTAAGTGTATGTTGTTTATGGGGGTACACCTTGGGTTAAAATAACATGCTGAAAGTATAAGGACAGAAATGGGTGTGCAA
Source organism: Dasyprocta punctata (assembly GCA_004363535.1). Lineage (NCBI taxonomy): Eukaryota > Metazoa > Chordata > Mammalia > Rodentia > Dasyproctidae > Dasyprocta > Dasyprocta punctata. Next base: position 10,833 of record RJWM01018318.1, on the reverse strand, counting down.
TATAAACAATAACAAAAAGGGCGAATATCAGACAAAGCTTTCAACCAAGAAAAAGTAACTACAGATAAAGAAATTGGACAACAAATTCACATCATCTCAACATATCACTAAGCAGATCATACAATTTACAAAGGTAAATTTATAAAATGGCACAATACAATAGCAATGCAAACTTAACCAAATGGTCAATTCTACCACCAGTATTCCCTGACACTTGGTGTCTTCTGATATGACCACTATGGGATACACATCATTTTTGTGAAATTTTGCCAGAAATATGTGGTTCAAATTTAAGCAGAATCTAAGAGACAAATTTAGAAGATGGAACATTCTGTAGTACTTCTAGACATAGAATATGTCAAATGATACAATAACATGAAAAAAGGAAAGTTCCAGGTCATAGGTCATGACTCAGCATCAAATTGTATCTATATCGATCATCCATCTATATATGTAGAGATCCTGTAAAAGTGTCCTTTTTAAAAAATAATGTAAAAGTATAAAGGCCATTTTAGGGACAATCGTGAAAATTTGTGTATGAATTGCAAATTGGAGGATGTTTATAGGTTAATATACTGATTTTTTTCAGTGTGCCAATAACACTGAATCTGCATAGGAAAAGTGTTCTTGTTCTTGGGTTATGCATAATGAAGCACTTAATAAAGAAATTTCAAGGTGTATTCATGATACAGTCATAAGATTTAGAAAACAGAATTATGAACATATATATTCACATGTGTGTATATATAAACACATATAAGTACATACTCATGCACATGTACATGAAGAAAGAAACAGAGACAGATATTGTAGCAACCTAAGACTAGAGACACTATGTAAGCAGTGTACAAGCATCCATTGTATTATTTTTTTTCAAACTCCTAACAGTTTGAAATTTTCCATATTACTTTGTTGCCTATACTGCTTATATGGGCATTTGATTCTGCACAAAATCTATTTTTTGTGTCTCATTTATGTTTTTAATTATTTACAGCACTAACAAAATGCCCGCATTTTAAAGTCTAAAATATGTAACTGGCAACAAGAGCAACAATAATGACAGAAAATAAATATTTGCCTGTATATTTTGTCCAGTTGTAGAACTAGGATATTTCAGAGAGAACTAAAATTCACAAGAGGAAATTTAAGTCATTAAAGATATCTCTATTTGCATCATGAAATATGTAGCATGAAGACTGGCATTTTCTGTGATTTCAGGATGCTAACATTTCCTGCCCTACTTCTTCAGTAAAAGAAAGATTTTCTATAATGAAAATTGGTCCCAGGATGGAATTAGTGTAGATAAGAATGCTGAAGCACAACAGTAATCATAATCTGTATAGTTTAACTTTCCACTTCTGCAGGATTTATGAAGAAAAAATTTTAATTAAAAGTTTCTCTATGATAAATGTATTAATATATAATACAAAGCTAGATTGTTGAAAAATAAAAAATTTACTTAGAATTCTCTTATGCTTGAATAAACACACTAAATTGAGTAGAATAAATTCCTACATATGAAAGAAGCATGTCTCTTTGGTGTGAGAAACTGAAAGTGAAAGTAAGAACCAAAATATGTAGTAGATATTGTGAAATAGGAAGTAATTGCCCAATAAATTTAATTTTAAAAAGAAAAGAAATGGAAGGGAAGATCACTGAAAAGATAAAAGTACGATAATTTTTTTTAAATTATGAATAGAAAAAATTTTTAGAGGAAAATTCTAGAGGAAATTCTTCAACTGATAAAATACTTACTTACTGGAATTTAATATTTTTCAATTAAACTTTATTGACAGCAACTAAATTTCTGTTTTCAGAACAATTAATATCAGGAGTTTTGAGAGACCTGTGAGCATGTATTCTACCAGTAATCCAGGAAATTAGCCATTGGAGCAGTAATGATCATTGAAAAATGTAAAACAATTTCTGTTTAGTCATGTCTCAGACACATGGGTAGTGATCTTTCCTCACATTTGATTAGCTTTGCTACAATTATCCCAAAGGATGTGGGGGTCACCACCAGACTGGAACAGACAGATCCCAGCTTCTCCTTGTGAGTCAGTGCCATCTGCAGATCAGTGGGTAGAGAGAACAAGGTCACACCAGCAAGCAAGCCCAATCTGGGAACCACCACCACCAGTGAACTGGAACAGACAGATCCCAGCCCCTTCCAGCATGCGAGCTGACAAACAAGAAGTACCAATTCCTCCCCCCACCCATCATAAGTGACTGGTTTATCCAAAGAAACACAGGCTGTGATGATAGCTAGATGAAATGCAATTGGATGCCTGTGGTACTTTGTTGTTTCACTAACATTACAGGTTTAGGGCCAGTAGTCTGATCACACGTTCAGAGGATAGTGGTATGCAGTGTGACATCTAGGGGGAGATCTCCTTCTGAGCGTTGTAGTCATTGTGATTCCCTATGCTCTTGTTTTGGAAGTCCTATATCATTTCCATTTTTTGTTAGGTTGGGTTCTATTCTCTTTTGTTTTGTTTGATTAAATCCAATGACAGGAGCAGCTATTTCAACATAGCAAGATATATTATGGTAGCAACTTTGGATTTACTATTGGTTTGTTTTGAAGTCCTTTATTGCATTCATTGTTTTGGTTTCATTGTTTGTATTCTATCCTGTTCTGTTTGATTTTTACCATGTCCAAAGTTATCTGCAGCTATTTTGAAGACATCAAAAGGCATTATGGTCATGGACACTGTAATGTTTTGAAGTCCTGTGTCTCTTAAACTGATTTGTTTTGATTGATTTTATTGTTTTATCCTCTTTAAAATAAAACTAAATACAATAAAATTACCCCAAAGATGGCTACAAAAGTCAAATTAGTACATTGAGTCTTGGTCTTTGGGAAATTGGGAGAGTAGTGCTGACATTAGTCAGGATAAATTGGAAGAATAAAAAATCAACAAAAAGCAAATGACAGGTATATATCCAACCATATCGATGGTAACATTAAACGTGAATGGATTAAGCAACTTAACCAAAACATAGAAATCAACTTAGATGACTCAGGCTTTTAATAGAATCAGGTTTTGTTTTTGAACTTCTGGTTCATAAAATGACCAGTTCAGATTGTGCAACCCTCTGCTATGTTGTAACTTTTCCACCCTAACTCCAAGGTCACTAAGGCACTGTGACAAAGGTACCAGAGAGTTTAAGCAGTTGTTTTCGACGGCCAGGTATTGAAGTAGTTTCATGCCCTCCCGTTCATCTTTTCCTTGTCAGAGCTCAGCCATTTGGCACAACCCAACTACAAGGTGGTTAAGAAACACAGTCTTCCTGGGTGCCCAGAAGAAGGAATGACAAGAAATGCTTAGCATCGCTTTTGCCATATTGTTCTCTCAACCTCAGTGTCTCCTATTATAAGATGAGCCTGCAGTGTACTTGGTAGTTAGTGCTTTACAAGCATGGGAAGAATATGGCAAGGATTGAAGACATGGCAAAGTGAAGCAGAGCAGGGACAGAGAAGTTTTGTCCCCAAATTTTAGCAGTCTGTGAATCTTGCCAGAACCATAAGCTACTATATAACACCCAACTCCTTTTTGTTGCCTAAGTCAGTTTTTCATCATAGCATGTAAAGTTTTCAGTTTGGTGAAATAATCAGGAACCTGTTTCTACTACAAAGTACACCAGCATCCCACCCTCAGGAATTGTATTCTAACACAGCATAGCGTGATTGTCCTTGTCACTGAGTATTATCAGGACAAAAACGAGCCTGATTAGGGTATGTTGCAGGAAAGGACATTTCTGTGAGATTTGGGGTATCTTAATTTGAGCCTCATAAACTGTAGCATTTTTTATTATAACTTTATTTGTTAATGTGTTTCCAAAATTGTGTACAACCTCAAGGTGAGAGATATGAATGACCTCAGATGACATTAGGATGATCTTGGATGAGTCCAGCAACTGTGTGTGAAATTGAAAGTAATCCATAGACAGATAGCTTGCTGCATGCCAGAGATTGAGCTTCAAGCTCTGAGACAAACAACTATAATAGTAATAGTAATAGTAATAATAATAATAATAATAATAATTTAAAAATGTGCCTCCCAGTCAAGACAGGTTAGTAAATCAAGGAGCTCAGGGAATGAAATTCCCCCTGGTAGTCCCCTTTGGACTGATGTTTAGGATTTAGGATGACAACCCACACACAAAACAAAAAGATTAGATGATAAAATATTGTTGTGTCATTTTGTCACAAACCCCCATCCTTGCCCCTCTCATCTTCTGCCCAAAGTTCAGATCAAAGGAAAACTGGGTATATCAATTGTTAATTAAATTTGCTAATGATAAAGACTGAGGTCTCAGGAGGAAGAGACAGATTACATGCTGCATTGGCAGCTAAGTTCCTAAAACTCAGGAACTTAATAAGAACCAAAAAGATTCACCTTCAGTCCCCTCCTCTACATGAGAACGTATGGAGTCCCTGACCCAACCTGTAATCCCAAACACTCTAGACCAGGGGCTTCACTTCAACAGAAGCCAGTGCCAGCTGAGGAGTACCCAGTCCCTGACATGACTGCTACAGCTATACAAAGGAAGACTGACTTTATCTTCAGTTCAGGAGAAAATTAAAAAGGTGCTAAAAAGATTTTCAGAGTCTTCTGTTTCCCCACAGACTAAAAAGGGGACCAAAAAGAAACTCAGTCCCTGTTTGCCTTGAGGAAAGTTCCCCTGGGTGAGGGAGGAATTTAATTTCATAGCATAGCCAATTGATAAATTTACCTTTGGCTTCCAATTTAATTTGGTATTTTTGTTTGATTAGTATGCTTAAAGCATTTCTTGTGCATTGTAAATTCCTAAACTACAAATACAGAGTTAACTTGCTCTTTTATCTGCTCTCTGCTGGTTTAAGATAAGAGTACTATTTCAATGTTACATAAAAGTCTGTTAGCAGTCAGTGAATTTTAAAAATATTAACAATCTAAGACCAAAGGACAAAAAAACAAGTAAGTATATTGGAGAAGGACACTGTAAAATTAAGTAGCCACAGTCAAATTTGTTATGAAGTTTATAATAAATAGGATAGAGAAAATATATATAAATAAGGCTATAACTATAAATGAATAGGATAGAGAAAATATATATAAATAAGGCTATAACTATAAATGATATACTTCTGCCACGAGAAGATTTTGTATGGTAAAAATTTTGCTAGAACAGAGAGATAATGGCAGAACTGGAAAACTCAAGTATGTCAAGGAAAAGCTTGTAGATGATACAGTTTATAAAAAGAAATATATATACTTGCTTTTTGGATTGGTGGAGACCAGGCTGCTCCTTCCAAAGTCTCTTTGTTGCTCAAAAACATTGGAGAGTTATGATCCCAAATCTCAGATCATCATCATTCCTTACCAAGTCTCATCTGTGCTCTCCATTTTACTTGGTCTTTAATATCCAAAGTAAAAGAATATAACCAAAATTTTAAATACCAAAAGCTTGGCTAATATATAAAAAGGGGACAACTCAGACCCTTTGAATTTTTCTGTTGGTTACCAAAAATGTAGAGAGTTAGAGGGTAAAGGAGCCTAATGCCTCCCACCACGTGAGAGAAGGAAGGGAAGAACACAGGCTCTGCTTTCCTTGACATGTGATTTATAGTTAAGTTAAAAGTCGATTTCTTTCTCCAAAGGTAAATTTTTTTAAATGGCAAAAAGATAAAACCTCAAAGTTTTTTCTCACCTTCCTGATTTTCTGGTTATAAGTCTATATCAAGAAGTTTTTCTCTCTCACCTCTTTACTGGTGTTCATTTATTATAAAAAAATCCACATCAATTGATCACCCCAAGAAACTCTGAATAGTCAATTTATAAAAAATCAACAACATATTACTAGCTCAACTTGACCAATATCTCTAAGAGTCTACTCTGATCTAATAGTCTGAATCTTTTAGTCTCCTCCCTAAAAAAATGGTTTTCTAGGTTTTTGAAAATAATTAAGTCAGCCTAAAAGGTTGTAAAATGAGAGTTAAGAGACTTCAAATTCACATGGGACTTACAACTACAAGTCTAAGAGTTTGAAAACATAAAGGTTATATATGATTTAAACTGTGTATTTTTCTATACATGAATCTTAAAATACATGTTCTATTTAGATTGATTTATAAATAAATATACATGATATAAACCCAAGTGCCTTTTGGTTCACACAGCCTAACAGTGGGTTAATTTGATTCAGTTGGTAAAAAATTAAGATGCTTTTGCAGTTTATGACAATCAAAATGATATCAAAAATAGTTTTATGAATGCAATATCTTTTATTATCTGTGAGAAAAACTTAAGAGTTTTTCCTTGGTCAAAGATAATACATAAATAGTTTAAAATATTAACTGTTACGATGAACCCTCTAACACAATGGTTAAGATAACTAAGTGGGGAATTCTTAGATTTGGGAAGCTGTTGAACAAGATTCTTCCTTGTAGTTGAAAATAAAATCTGCCTATTCCAAAATTTATCCACTTTTTCTACTGATGGATGGCTTTCAAGTTTTCACAGGGTCTTATGGTGTCACACCCTAATAGTTACTAAATAAATTATTATAATATACTTCTTCATTACAAATAAAAGTTAAACTATGTCTAAAGCAATAAGGTTTTCTGGTTAAGGTGCTTTTGGTTTTATGTACAAAACTAGATCAAAAAGAAGATAGTTTTTGTGTCTTTCATTGTTAGGCTTTTGGTCACTAAAAATCTTGTTTTAAGAGTTAAAGATTATTTGAGTGTTGGCTTGTAAAATGTTTTGAATAATCAGTTTATGATTGGTTAAATAAACAGCTGTTGTTGTTTATGACTCAATCTATATATCTGGCACTATAAATACATATAAAAAAACAAGATACTGTGGGTCTAAGATTTAAAGTTACATTTATGTAGAGTTAAGACTACTCAAGTTTAGTACATGCAGAGTAACAAGTAAGTGCTCTCTTTTAAACAATATAAAGTTAAACAAAGTGGCCAAATATCTTGACAACTCTTAAAATTTGGTCCTGCCATTTAAAGCTTGATCCCTTTGATTGAATTAACATTTTATTACTATATAAATGAGATACACATATTGGATAATAAGTCTATGTGTGGTCATTAACAATTTCCTAAATTTATAAGAGTTCTAAAGATGCCTTTTAATTCTTGTCAATACAAAATTGACAAAATTCTGTATCAATCTGTTTTAAAAATCTAAGTTTTGCTTTAAGAGTAAAGACTAAATAAATATATATTAAAAGATTTCTATATAGCTAGAATGCTAATTACTTCTAACCTCATGGTATATTAAGCACGTATGTGTTTTCCTAAATGTAGGAAACATATTCTAGTTATCCCAAGCATAGGTCTTTGTAAGATGTAAGACTAGAAAAAGACATCTTGTCATATTGATAACCTCCAAACTTCTTCAAGTTTATGTTTATGTGATTGTTATATAATTGTGCTATGATAGCTTGACACATCCAGACCTTTTACAGGCCAGTAAATGTCACTAAAATGATTAGAGATAAGACATTAAGAATCTATAAAATACATTCTGCTTAAATAACACTCTGGTAACAAAAGTGGTTAAAAGATACAAATTCGGTAACCGTATCTGTATGTCATTTAAAATTATGTAACTAGATAAAGATAACTGACTAAAAATTATTTTATAATAAGAAAAATTTAAATGTTTTAAAGATAATAAAGCCTAATGTTTCTAATATAATGATGTCATCATGATTATTATGATAATATGTTATGCTGTCCTTGAACTCAAGTTATCTATATAAAACTTTATAACTGTTATGTTTAAATATTCTGCAGAGGGTCAACTTCTAAAACAACCATGATTGGTAAGAAATAACAGTTCCCTGGTCATACTATATAGTTCAATGTGCTTGATATCTAGATAAGATCATAAGGAAAGTTACTCCTCCCACTGCAGTACTGGTTTAACTGATTTCCAGGGTGGTTAACAACTGAGGTATAAAGACCAAAGCAGAAACAGCAACTGGACTAAGGGGCCAATATTTTGGCCCTGGGCCTCCAAGATTAACCAAGACTCAAGGCATAAGGGCACCTTTTCTGCAGGATCCTACAACTTTGATGAGTCACCCAGTGTTCTGATCAAGGAGATTGTTGGACCCCAGAGAACAGGAGTCAACCAGTGCACAGTGTGAAGAAAAAAAAAAGAGGGTTAGCAAAAATAAAAATGTCATCTATGCTTCCTATAGGAAGCTACATGGTCAAGCAAAACCATGCCTCATCCTGGTAGTTAACACTGACAAAAGAACAGAGAGGTTCTATACATGGTCCCACAAATAAACCCTGAAAAGCCTTAACTGACCTTGATATTTGTTTGGCCAAAGAAAAGTTAATTTTGATTAATACTAGTCTCACTTTAACTTGGTCTTGGGCACCCAATGAAAAGTGTAACCAAAGACATATTAAAGTAATAATAAAATAGGCAAAGCATCAAAAATGGACTACCATCTCCGAACCCTGTTGGCAGTTTCTGGCCACACCAGTACACAGGTCTAAGAGCCAACTGGTTACAACTGCTATTCCAATCTCTTTAAAGCAGTATCTAGATTTGTCTTCTTCCCCAATTTGCTTTTCCATTCCAGTGCTCATATGTTGATCATACATGCTTTCAACTTTATTCTTGACATGCTTCTGCTAGAGGAACATGACACAGAGAGTAAAGTTCTGCTCACAAAGTTTGAGGAAATAAAATACAAAGATTGAGTAGAGGGAATTTTTGAGAAATAGGCTATGTCTTTTCTTTCAAAGCACAATGCCAAAACAACTCCATTTTGGATTTAAATAACCTGGCCATCTACTCATTAGCCACCCTCCCCTCTGATAATATTCTCAACACTAAGAAATGGTGGCTATGTAATTTTTCTCAGAACACAGCCAGTTTCCAAGATAAAAACCAAAGACTTTCCATTCTAAACCCCAAATCCCCACTCTCTAATTTATCAGCAATGCACCACCACCACCCTCCCTATTGACCCTGGAGTTAGTCAGCTGTGATAGATTATAAGCCTTTGAATTCAGACAATTCAGCCAACAAATTTAAAGGGTAGTTGTTTCTCCTGTGTTAGAGATTTTAAAAAGTAACTTTTATGTCCTGTGCCCTTCCTGCCTCATGCTTACACACTTTTGCAAAAGTTAAAAAAAAAAAAAAGGCCTTCTTGAGACTTTTTGCCTTGTATCTGAGTACATTCTTTCCAGCACTGAGAATTTGAGTCTGGAGGCTTATTTCCAACATTAGGATTTCCTGAAGTGTAGGTGTATAGCATTGAAAAGAATTTGCCAGGTGAAAGTGACTGACCCTGGTACCCTGCCCTATAGGATGTTACTAACCTGTGGTTAGGGTTCTAGATAGGTCTGGAAAGTGTGAGGGGCAAAATAATGGTCCCAAAAGTATCCACATCCTAGTCTCCATAATCTGAATATATTATGCAGGAAAAGAAAATTTGTGGTGTTATTAGGGTTAAGAACCTTGGGAGGGGAAGATTTTCCTAAACTACCTGGGTGAGCCCAATCTAATCATGTGTGTCACTAAAAGTGGAGAAACTTTCCCAGCTGTACTTAGACAGATTCTAAAATAAAAGGTAGAAGAGAGTTTGAAAATGAGGTATAAACGAGATTGCATATCTCTTAGCAGTTTCTGAGATGTAATCTTATATGTCCATGGAACCTGACATCTAGAAAGAACACAAAAATCTTAGTTCCACAACAGCCCAGAACTAAATTCAGTCAACACTAGGATAACCAAAATAGTACATTCATCCTTACAGATTATTGAATGGAACTCAACCCTGCCAACACCCTGATCTTAGCCAGGTGACAACTGTACCAGATTTTGGACCTCCATATGTTCCAAATCATAAATTTGTGTTGTTCTAAACCATAAATTTGTGAAAACTTATATGGCAGAACAGAAAGATAATGCAAAAAAGGCCTTAAGAAATCATCCAATCTATACATTCAATGTTTTGGTAAAGATTACTGAGGCGAAAGAATTTGAATTGCTTGTTAAAGGTCTCATTCTGAGTAATGATGGTGCTGAACAAGAGACTATCATGCAAATGAATTATAATAATAAACACAAGTTGATTGTCAAAAATTAGGCATTCCCACAGTTTATTCTAAAATCAAAGAAATGGATTCTTGTATTGCCTCAGTAAAGCCAGGCAACTCACTAACTCTGTGGTTCCTTTCGAAACAGGCAACATTTACTGTTAATCAAGAAATTTTAGAAAAGGCTAATGTCTATGACTGAAACATAGAAATTCTTAATTTGTTTGGTTACTGGTGGAATCTTGACACTAATTTTGTACTTTTTCCTTTTTTAATAAAAATGCTTTATTGAGATATGACTCACATGTAATACAATTCACCTATTTAAAAGTGCAATTCAGTGATTCTTTAATTTGTTCACAGAGTTTGGTCTCATCATCATAATCAATTTTAGAACATTTTATCACCCAACAAAGAAACTCCATACTGTACTTTAAACGTTCCTACACCGATTGAATGTATAAACAGAATGGAATAACCCTGCTATAACAAGAATTCAGTCTGCTAAATTTTCTTATGACATCAGTAATTCCTTCATATATAATCACCTGCAAGGATGCTAGAACACGAAGGAGTCAGGGTCTTTCATTCATTGCCATCATTTGATAACCATAGGATTATCTGCACTGCTCCATCATTAACAAGCCCTATTTCTCTAATTACTCCTTCCTTATTCAATAATTTACAAATATATTACTTATATATTGATGCATAAAATTACTCCATTATAAAACAACAAACACATACTCTTTCTCACTTCC
>RJWM01018317.1:0-41275 GCA_004363535.1 Dasyprocta punctata | reverse complement strand
CGCCTTTAATCCCAGCACTCGGGAGGCTGAGGTAGGTGGAGCGTTGTGAGTTCGAGGCCGGCTTGGGCTACAACGCGAGCGCAAGGCCGGCCTGAGCTACATAGTGCGACCCTGCCTCAAAAAACCAGGGCTGGGGAGTTTGGCTTAGCGGCTTAAGTGCCTGCCCTGGCAAGCGCAAGGCTGTGAGTTCAATCCCCAGTGCTGCAAAAAAAAAAAAAAAGAACCAGTGAGATATTTAAATAATCCGAGGTGCTAGTTTTTTAACTTGTCATGAATCTGTAGTACTTAACCTTTTTCTCTTTCATTTACCACTTCCAAATTGTACTACTATTAAATGACACATCGTATCATCCTCTGAAGCTATGAGTCTACTGTGACTGTATATGTGTGTGTGTGTGTGTGTGTGTGTGTGTGTGTGTGTAAAATCAGTCTCACTGTTGACCACTAGACCATCTCCAGTATGCAGTAAGGATGACTTTCGTTCTTCCTTCACTCTTAACATTTGGCATCATTATAAGATATTTAAAATACATAAAACTCATTTATCATGCCATTATTTCGAATTTCTTTGAGCTCCTCAACTCCACTGTACCTTTCTTCCTATGTCACTTTTGCACAAAATTCTGCTAAACCTCTTAAGTATGTTTTTTTCTTCAAGTTCATTTATGATCGTACATATTTAGGGGATAGTGTATTAACTCAGCATATGTATTCAAGATGTAATGATCAAATCAAAGTGATTAGTATTTCCCTTTAATGTTTCTGTTTCCTCAGTTTGGAAGATATTTTTCATGCAGCTGGCTCTTTCAAAACTTCATTCCCTTCTCTATTTAAGTTATCATATATTTCAAGTCTTTATCCTTTTATCAGTAAATTTCCTTCTACCCCAACTCATTACTGCTTCACTTCTGTTTTATAGGTTAGATTAAGACCATTATACTTCATATTTCTCCTACTGTCTGCTAAATTTTCTGTATCTTCCTCTTGGTTTTAGGGAAAGAAATTTCTTTCGTCTTGGTCCATGATTTAAATTGTCTTTGTTTCCATTCTTTCTGGTCTCCTGAATCCTTTTTCTAGCAGTTATCCTTGCTATTATCTGTACCGTTTAACCTCTTTTCCTCTTACCTGTGATTTTTACTACATATGTTCACCTTCCTCCCATTTAGAAAATTTTCTTTTTGCTTATTCCTTGCTCTGTTAAGCCTTTTACAAACAAGATTCTTCAAAGAGTAATTAATGTTTATATCCTACAGTGAAGCTTCTATTGACACATAATTCTGAACAAGACATTATATGTTGTGTCTCACTTAATTTTCACTGTAATTGTAAGTGAATTGTACAATTACTGTAGCTATTTTAGGGATTACTAAAGTCTCAGAAGTTTATGTAACTTTTCTCTTGCCACACAGCTGGACAGTGGTAGAGCTGGGATTAACACAAAACGTGGGACATCAGAGCCAACTCTGCCTGAAGCCAAAGCCTATATACCCTTCATTGAAGCTAGCTAACTTGTCTCTAACCAGCCCATCCTTAATCATGCAATAAGAATAATAAAAACTAACATATTTAGGTTGATTTAAGTACTGGGCTCGTATATCTCTTTTAATTCTCACATCCCCATGGGGCTGATACCGTTGTTATCCATATTTTACAAGCAAGCAAACTGAGTCCCAGAAGGGTTAAAGTAACTTTCCCAGTGTTCCAAAATCATTTAAGTGATGTGCAGCTAAGATTTGAACCTGTTTGTTCTATAAAAATTTATTGAGTTTATAGGCACAAGATAACCTGATCCCCTAGTGTCCTTGTTTCTAACTGCTATATTGACTGATATGATCTAATTTCTACCCCTCCACATTTTAAGCCCATTAGTACCAGCCTATAATTTCCAAGTTAAAGACCAAATTATTATGCAAGCCAAACAAAATCCTTCATGACCTATCAGTGCCTGTCTTTTTATGTTTATTTCCCCAGACATTAATACTCATATTCTGGGCTTAACTATGAAACTATTTCCTCTCCTGAAATGAGCTGTATACTTCCTTAACCTTCGTACATTCTTTTCCCTCTGATTATTGCATTCTTTTCTCCCTTAATCTTGTGATTCCTTTCTCAAAACCCAGTTTGACCATCTCTAACTTTTTCTGATCTTCCTAGTACTTTCCCTTATAAAAAATAGTTTCTACTGTTTATGTCATTGTATACATTGTATATGCTATTCTATTGCCAGTATTTATTTGCATTTTCACCTCCCCCAACAAAATGATGGACTATTTGAAAACAGGACTGTTTAATGCTTATCATTGAGTCTCTGTGACAGACAGGACATGCTTAATAAGATAGTCACTAAGTATTAAGGGAATGAATGGAAATAATTTATATCAAAACAATTTTTAAAAACAAAAAACATTTTTTCTCAACCTCTTTTGTGTGAGGAGAGGTACTGAGAATTGAACCCAAAATCTTGGTACTGAGCTACATCTTCAACCTTTTTGATTTTGAGACAGGGTTTTGTTAAGTTGCCCAGGCGGGCTTGAACTTGTGATCTCTTCTGCCTTTGCTTTATAGATGCTGGGATTACAGGTGTGCCCGCACAATACCTGCCTTCTTTTTTTGTTCGTTTGTTTTTACCCTCAGCATACCTATGGGCCATGACACTCCTGATTGATTAGAGATTCCCAAATAGACTCCAAATAAACACATGTCAGAAACTAAAGAGGAAGAGCAAGTTTAATTTGAAAATGTCTTCTTCCTTGCTTACTCTCACCTCCTTTACATAACTGAATGTAATTTCTCTATGCCTTGCCTGTTATTAGAAAGTCATGTATGGGCATTTTAAAATGCCTTTTTTACAGGTCATGGTGCCTCACACCTGTAATCCCAGCGCTTGAGAGGCCGAGGCAAGAGGATCACTGCGAGTTTGAGGCCAGCCTGGGCTACATAGTGAGTTCAAGGCCAGCCTGTACTACATAGTGAGACCTGTCTCAGGAAAAAAATAATTTTCTTCTTTCGTGTCTGAAATTAATACTCTGGTATTCCAAGTAATGGTGCAAGCAGTATTTTTTTTTAAAAAAGGTGAAGTGTTCTTCCATAAAAGATCATTAAAAAAGATTTTTAAAAATTGCATGAGGCAACATTTAAAACAACTGCCTGATGTGCCAAATTGTGGTGTGATATAGTGTGGTTTGGTTTAGTTTGGTTTTTGAGATCGACTCTCACTGTGTAGCCCACATTTACTGCATTTTGAGATGATCCTCCTTCCCTGGTGCTGGCGTTACAGGCATGTGCCACCATACTTGGCTAAATCATGTTGTAGAAGCTTAGGGAGAAATTCTACCAACATGAGCTTGCATTTACATGAAGGTGCAACCACCATGAATGAGCAAAGGCAGACAGTGGGATTATTACATAGAGAATATAAAGTAAATGTTTAAGGAAATAATAGGAGAATTTGAAAACGTGAATTAAGAGTGAATGGTGGGCTGGGGATATAGCTCGGCAGCATGACGGGTCATGAGTTCAAACCCTAGTACCAAAAAAAAAGAATGAATGGCAAGCCAAAAAGAATAGGCTGCATTTCAAAGGAATCAAACTAACTGAAATTGGAGATATCTGGAATTTGCTTCAAAATAGTTGGGAGGAATGTAGAGATGAACATGGTTGACCATTGGTCGATATATTGTCAGTGCTAGTGAGAAGGAGAACCAAATACAATGAATAAAAATAGGAAATATAACATTTGAAATTGAAAACTAAAAGAACGAATTAAGCAAAAGAAGAGTTAGTGACCTGAACCATATAGCTAAAGAAGTTGGCAGAAGCAACACAACACAGAGAATTAAAAATTATGACAGAGAGTCTGAGTCATGAAGGACAGAACAAGTGACTAGCACAGAAGGAGGGAATAGAGAGCAGAGATTTTGCCTGAAATAAAAAATGCCTGAGAAATTTCTAGAATTGATAACAACCACAAATTTTCGTATTTGCAAACTACATGTTCCTAGAAGGATAAAGAAGAAGGTATCCATATTTGAAAACTCGAGGCACATGGGTTGCATTTAATCAAGAATGCCACCATAGAAGAGATGCGAGTTAAATTTGGCTTTGATAAAAAGAGAATTGAGTCTGGTACAAGGGAATGACTAATAGGAAAATCTTAATGGAAATGTAGAGTTTGGTTGGGGACTACAATACAGATTTGAAAATAGGAACAATATAGCTTGTATGTGAAGTCATGGAGACAGAAAAATATATAATGAGTATTTAATGAGTTCAAAGTAAATGAAAGGCTTTGGAACTTTTTGGAGGATCTGAATTGACTTATGGAAGCAGTTGTACTTAACTGATGTAGCACTTAACAGTTTCTGTTATAATGGTCTCTCCCTCTAAAGGAAGTAGAGTCACTCACATCTTGTAGCAGGCTGACTTTTCAAAAATCAGGGCCTTATGTTCTTCATTTTCTCCATCTCCTGTTCTTCTCTCTGTGTTTATCCTTCCAGTAGATCACAGGGTTTCCCTCTTGCTGTCACATATGTTCCAGCTCATGAATCACCTTCAGTGGATTCCTGAACTTAAAGCAGATGTTGCTGTTTTCCTCAGGTAGTGGTTTTCTATTTGTCCCCAGTAAATTCCAATCTTATTCTTTCCCTATTTTGTGTTTCCCATATAGGCTGATAGCTATGAAGTTCACTTGATAATTCAGCTAAGACTTAGGATGAAAGACACTAGGAGATCAGAGGGCAGGAGAAAGGGAAAGCTGGCGTGTTTGTGTCCCTTGGTCCTTTCAGTTTGCTTTGCTTTTCACAGTTCATGTATGGCTACGGCTACCACTACCATCTCTATAAAGATCCAGTCTTACTGGATCTAATAACTGTTGCCTCTTGGCCTTTCAGGCTAGGGGTAATAATGGATTTCTATCATTGCTAATCTATAGTTTTTCTGTTCTTTGTTAGTCGTTCACTTTAATCATACTTCCTTAAGTAGCCAAATTTTAAAATTGTCTTAAGTTAAGCTCTTTTCAGTATGCAGCCAGTTTGCTGCTGGGACCCTAAGTGATCTATTTCTTGAGCCTGTATTGACTTCAGCAAGCTCATTGAAGACAAATATATACGAAATCTGCCATGCACACCTTTGTGAAAATGTCACCCTCCTTCAGCTCTTGAATTTCCTGTGCTTTGAGTAAGCAACAGAAAGGTCATATTTTTGTCTTTTGTTTTCAGCAGTGGTGCTTCATTGTCCTTTCTTCTTATCAAAGTTTTCAAACTTTCCCAATTCATATTATCCCATAAGTTTTTCAGTTTGTCTCTAGACCAAAAGAAATACACTAGTTCCATTTAAGAAGTAGTTACTAATTTGTGTTTATATCCTAGAAATTTAGTCCTTTGGAGAGAAAAAACACAAATATTGAGAGAAAAGAGGTTATTTATTTCTTTGGTGTTGTTTCATCTTGTTGGGGATTTTTTGGTTTGGTTTTGTTTCTTAAGATAGGGTCTTGCTCTGTAGCCCAGATTGGCCTTGAACTAGCTCCTTCTCTCACAGCCTTCCAAGTGCTGAGATTACAGGTGTGCCATGCCCAGCTGTTGGTTGTTGTTGTTGTTGTCTGTTTGATTGGGATTTTTGTTGTTTGTGTTTGTTTTTTTGTTTTGTCTTTGAGACACAGTCTCACCATATCGTCCAGGCTGGCATCAAACTCTAGATCCTTCTACCTCAGCCTCCCAAGTGTTGGTATTAAAGGTGTGCCTGACAACTGCAGTACTGTTTTTTGTTGTAGTTGTGAGTTAACAAATTGTGTCAATGTAAGAGACACCCAACTAAATTGGCTAAGCATAGTTCTGGGTGCAGAAGAACTTCCCTGGGAAGAATTGTCACCAGAATGGTGTAAAAGGGAAATGAAGAAGAAAGGCTTGCTTCTGTTTCTTTGGAGGAGCTCCAGTCTTCACCTTC
The DNA here is from genome assembly GCA_004363535.1 of Dasyprocta punctata. Classification (NCBI taxonomy): domain Eukaryota; kingdom Metazoa; phylum Chordata; class Mammalia; order Rodentia; family Dasyproctidae; genus Dasyprocta; species Dasyprocta punctata. The sequence goes on along the minus strand of RJWM01018317.1, from coordinate 35,335 downwards.
TCTGTGGATGTCATCTTCTGGCTTCCAGCACAGACTCTGCAATCTCCAGCACAGACCCTTAAGCCTTCCATTGCAGACCCTTCCACCTCCTGATACGAACTCACAGGATACTACAGTGAGCCCTGGGCCTTTGACTGGGTCCTTCAGATTCTCACCACACAGACAGACCTTTCACATTCTTGCACATCTGACTCTGTGGGTGCCATTGTAAGCCAATCTTGTAAATTCTTATATATTTGTATATCTTATATTAAATCTGTTTCTCTAGTAAGCACTGATGGATAAGAGATTTTGGTACTGAGAATGGGGTCATTGCTGTGACTATATGTGACCATGTGGTTAAGAAGCCTTTGGAATTTGATCATAGGAAGAGTTTGAAAAGAGATGCTGGCTGAAGAAGCAGCCTTGAAATGCTTTAAGCTGCACTTCATGAGAGATTCTGATCAGAGCTAAGACCAGAATGCTGACAGAAATGAAGCCAGGAAAGACCAGGCTCATGAGGTTTCAGTTAGGAGAAAGGACTGCATTGACAGTTGGACTGCTGGCTATGTGTGTTATGCTGTGTTGGAAAACTTGTCTGCATTTTGTTCCTTATCCTGAAACATTGATGGAGCCTAAAATTAAGAGCAGCAGCTTATTTAATTTTGCTGAGTAAATTGCAAGGCAGTCTAATGTTGACACAGTGGCATGGCTATTGTTGGGTCCTTTTAGGCAGCTCTAGCTTAAGAATTAAGACCAAAAGTCACAGTTGGGTGATTTAGTTTTAAGCTTGGCAAGAAAAGAAACTCCAGTAAAGTTACAGACTGCTGGAGCAGAGGAAAACTAAGGAGCAGAGACAGTACAAAAGATGGCCCAAGATAACACAAGAACCAGCAGGAGTGGTTCTTTGCAGTCTCAGAGTTGCAAGGATATAAGACTTTACTTTGAGAAGAAAACCCCAGAGCACCATGTTTCAATTCTAGGTTGGCAGCCTAGAAAACGTGTTCCTCAGGATTTGGTTCATAGCACTTAGCAGTCTAGGCCCTCAGCCCCTACTGACAAGAGAAAAGGAAGCCTGGCTACTACTACAGCTGATAGCAGACCTTGGTGTCATATACATGGTACTGGTTTTAAGTGTATGCAGAACGCAAGAGTTGTGGGATCAGGAAGGGTTCCACTCAGATTTCTGAAGAAAGCCTGGGAGATCAGGCAGTGTGCTTCTGTATTGGCAGTTTGTGAAACTACAAGTGTGAAACCAAAGGTGCAGCGGAGGCCCTAGAAGGTTGGAAAAGGTAGGAACATGGATCATCTGAGGACTACAAGAAGTGAGCAAAGTTGGTCCAAGAGAGAAGCCATGAGAGCTGCAACCACACGCAGTCCTATAGGGACAGAGCCACTCAGGCCCTTTGTAGTTCATATCATTTTTTTTCTTTTTTTGAAATATTTTATTTCAAAGAGAAGAAATAAATAAAATTTCAAAACACAACAATCAGAGGACAACAAGATTACATACTTTGCACATTACAATCCCCAAATCAGTCATCCAGAGCACACAACATTTGCATTCAATTGTCTGAACAGTACCAGTGCAAACCTTTCACTTCAATGAACTCAGAGAAATTAGTGGTATAACTATCTTAACTATAATATATATAGTTAGTTTCTTCCAGCTTCTCACACTAGTGAGACAGTACAATGTTAACACATGCATGTCTGATTTATTTCACTTCTGAGTATGATCTCAAGTTGCATTCATTTACCTATAAAAGTCTCACATTCATGCTTTATGGCTCAGTAGTATTCCATTGTATAGAAACACCACATCTTTTTTATCCATTTCTCAGTCAATGGGCATTTAGATTGTTTCCAAGATTTAGCTATTACAAATTGTGCTACTATGAACATGGGTGCACATATATCACTGTGCTACAATGTTTTTAATTCTGGGAAAATACCAGAAGGGAAATAGCCGAGTCAAATAGGGACCTCCTATCCTAGTTTTTTGAGAAATCTCCACACTGATTTTCACAGTGATTGCACCAGTCCACACTCCCACCAACAGTGGAGAAGAGTTCCTTTTTCCCCTCAGCCCCTCCAGCATGTGTTGTTGGTTGATTTCTTAATAATAATCATTCTTTCTGAGGTGAGATGGAATCTCAGTGTTTTAATTTGCACTGGAGTTCATATCTTGCCACAGATTGCCTTCGATGCTAGACATGGAACTGTAGGACATAATGTTTGCCCTGCTGGATTTTGGACTTGCCTTGGTCCCATTCTTTTCTATTCTGCTATTTGGAATGGGGATGTTTATCTTGTGCCATTGTATGTTGGAAGAGTTCAACTTGCTTTTCGGTTGTACATGGGCTTGTGGCTAGGAGTTTGCCTTAAATCTTAGAGACTTTAGACTTAAGACTTTCTAGCAATACTGAGACTGTTAGGTCTTTGGCAACTCTTGGAGATGGGCTAAATGCCTTTTGCATAAAGGGATATGCATGAGTCTTTGGGGGGCCAGGGAAGAATGTTATGGCTTGTGTCTTGGTGTCCCCCGAAAACCTCATGCAGTCATATGTGGGGTTTTTCTGAGGTGGCTGGATCTAGGGTGTGTGATGCTGGGATTAAGGGTGACTTACTAGATTAGTCCACTGATTGGTTTAGCACAGTTCTGGGTGTGGATGGTGGGAAAACTGAGCCTAGGTATGGATGGCACCACCCACAAGGCAGGTAGCCTGGCAGGGATAAAAGGGAGAGGCCGGCTGCTGCTGCTGCTTCATTACTGTGATGCTTTGGTACCTTCTGCCCTCCATGAACCCTTTCTCCTGTGTGATGCCTCTCTGCCATGCCACCCTATCTTGAAGTCAGCAAACTATGAACCAAAATCTCTACAAACTGAGGTACAATAAACTTTTCCACCTTTATCTTTGAATGCTGAGTATTTTGGCTCAGCAAAGAGAAAAATAACCAAGACAGTGGTGGTCTTTTGCTTTTTATTGCAACACATTTTAAAATCTATTGCTCCTCCTCTACTACATGTAAAGCAGATTCAGTCTTTTACCTTTTTTCAGATTATATTCAGGCCTTTAAAAGATTTCTATTACACAATTTTGTTCTTGGTTCTGAATTCAAATTCATAATAAAGCAAAATGAGACAGGCTGGGAGAGGCTGCCACTGCTGCCAATTAGAACCTACTCAAATTGTACCACTGAGCTGTTCATATATATAGTTTATTCCACCTAGTATTTTGTTTCTCCTGTAATTTCAAATTACTTATGAGTATGTCCTTGCCTTGTAGCACTGAGCTGCCTCATCTTGAAAGTTCCCAGCACATCAGCAGCCACATTTGTAATTTAAATTCTCAACAGTGAGCTAGGAATGGTGGCTCACTCCTATAACCCCAGCACTCGGGAGGCTGAGGCAGGAAGATTACTGTGAGTTCAAGGCCAACCTAAATACATAGCGAGACCCTCTCTTCAGGGAAAAAAAATTCTGAGCAGTGTTGACAACTCCTTATGTAGAAGCCTTATATGGTACTTTCTCACATACCATATCCTTGGCTAATTTGCCCAACCACATTGAATATTAGTGGTTAAAGGGAATTGCAGATTCATGGCATACATTATGAGTACTGATATAAAATATAGTATCTAGATAAAGCCACCCTCACTCTTAGGTTATAAAGAGAATGATATTCACAGAATGCAATACAAAGGAGCAAAAAGTAAAGAACTTTGTACCTGAAACCTTACAGTAGAACTCTAGGAATCATAGCCTGAAGTCTAGAATGTGAACCTTCCTCCCAAATCTCAGTTTTTTCAAACAGTTTGAAATATGGAATAGAGAGAGGAAAGACAAATGACATTGGGTTAGTTTTACCAGAGTGGCTAAAATAAATAGTAAATGAGGTGACTGAACCTGTTGTCTTCCAGACTAATATGTAATCCTGCCATTTTTGAAGTGTGAAAATGTGAGAACTTTTAACGAATGCTAATTTTATCCCTCCATCTGTATCCCTTGTACATGCCTGACCCATAACAAGTCTTCCTCTCAAGGAAGGTGAAAGTAGTCTTCACTTCCCCTAGTCTAAAGAAACATGATCAAAATTACCAGTACCTAATACAGTTGCTCTCTCAGCTTATTTCCCAAAATAGCTGTTTCCAAAATGACTAAACTTTTAACCTAAGATGGGCATAATTGTGCACGCCTTTAATCCCAGAACCCAGAAATTGAGGCAGGAGGATCACAAGTTCAAGCCCACAGTTGACAACGTAATGATCTAGTACAACCTTGTCTCAGAATAAAAAGTATGAAAAGGACAGGGTAGAGCTCAGCATGAAGACCTTGTACCAATCTCCAGTACCACTAAAATGAAATAAACTTTTAACTCAAATAGAACACTGTATAGCATCATTACTCTGTTCACTCAGGACAAATGTGCTAACCCTAAAATAACTGTATTCTCTTTGTTTTTGTTTTTGTTTTTGTTGGTACCAGGGATCAAACTCAATCTCATGCCAGGAAGGCACTTACACCTACTGAACTAAATCCCTGGCCCTATTTTTTGAGACAGGGTGTCGCTGTGCAGTTCAGGCTGGCCTTGAACTCACTTTGTAGTCCAGGCTGGTCTCAAACTCGCCACAACCCTCCTGCCTCAGCCTCCTGAGTGCTGGGATTATGGGTGTGCACCACCACGCCCCACTTTTCTTCTTGTAAGTTTTTTTTTTTTTTTTTTTTTCTTGAGACAAGGTCTCACCATATAATTCACTGTCCTTGAACTCTCAGTGATTCTCCTGCCTTAGCCTCCCAAGTAGTGGAATTACAGGCACCACTATCCCCGGCATTAGTTTTCCTTCTGTGATGAGTATTTTCTTCCAAATTATGAGCAAAGACATGAGGAAGAGGCCCTGGGATCATATGCCATAAATACATTTTTCTGATAGTTTTCCTGATTTGCTATAAGTCCTTCAGGCACATTGTGTTTTGATTCGTTTTTTTAGTTGCATTTTTGTGTTTATATATTCATTTGCATCAACTAGTTTCATAATTTAAAGTCAAGTTTTTATGATGCATACTGGGAACTTACTGCATAAGATGCATAGTTCGTAAATGAAAGTTGTTCCATAAAAGAAGTAATTTATTGCTTCATAGAGCCTAAAGGGAAGAATGTTTATCTCTTTTTGTGGACTGTCTGCATAATCCAGAAAAACCAAATACTCTATTACTGAAAATGCATATAGTTTTGAAGTCCTTTACTGCATTCACTGTTTTGGTTTTATTGTTTCTATTCTATTTTGTTCTGTTTGATTTTTACTATGTCTGAAAGTATCTGCAGCTATTTTGAAGACAACAAAAGGCATTATGGTAGCTGTTGTTGGTTTCGTAATGTTTTGACGTCCTGTATCACTTATGCTGGTTTATTTTTGATTGATGTTATTCTGTTTTATTTTCCTTGATTTTATCCTCTTTAAAATAAAAGAAAAAAGAAAAAAAAAAGAAAATGCATATAGATTATAATATATGTATTACAGTCGGTTTATAACTATGTAACACCAGTTTATAAATTATGTTCTAAAGGTGCATTTAAGAAGCTGGGCGTGGTGGCACATAATTGTAATCTCAGTGCTTAAGTCGCTGAGGTAAGAGAATGGCAAATTCAAAGTCAGCCTGGGCTATATAGTAAGACCCTGTCTCAAAAACCACCAATAAAAGCTTAAAAGTGTTTTTAGTAATAGCTTATTAAAACTGTAAGTGTGTTTCCCTGTGGAAGCACTTTTTTAATGACTATCATGTATTCTCTTGTATGAGCATAGTATATTGAACTTATCCCCAATGAGTTTTGAAATTCAAGTTCTAATTGGAAGTTTGCTTTAATTTTCTTTCTGTGTGCACACGATATTTTAATGAACGGTTTTTTTCTGTGTCAAGTGTAGTCAAATTTCTCCTTTCCTCCCTCACAGTGGAGGACTGCTGGGCTCACTGCTCTTGCTACCCTGTAGTGTTCTTTGAAGACTAAATGAACTAATATTTTTCGAGTGCTTAGCACAGTGTTTGGCACATTGAAAGTACATGATAACTGCCATTCGCATACCTCTCCCTGACTCAGCAGTCAGATAAGGAAATAAGGAAGTTTGACACGGTCTTTTTGAGACAAGCACTAGGGTCTTTCAACAGTAGCACAGCAAGCAATGGCACATAGAGAAAGAAGAGCAGAAAGCCCGAAGCTGTGTGAGAGCTGACTTTCTGTGATCTTGCATCTGGATTGGTTCCTCCCTGTAGATTTTTCAAGTGTGTTTTAGAAACACCTTATCCGGAGACTGACTGGATATAAGCTTTGTTTTGTTTTGCTTTGTTTTTTAGTTAAAGCGTGTAAGTTTGTTGAAGGTAATATACAATTTAGAAAAATTACACAATTTTATTTACAATAATGTGATCTTTGTGTTATCTTTGTTTACTCTATTTGTATTTCATATTTTTTGTGATACTTTATTCAAGTGTGTGTCCAATGATGTCTTTTCTGTTTTTTTGCTTTTGTTTTTGTTTTTAATTATCCTAGTCACGTGAACTGGAAATTTCAGTTTATTGGCGTGATTGGCGATCTCTGTGCGCTGTAAAATTTCTGAGGTTAGAAGATTTTTTAGACAACCAACGCCATGGCATGTGTCTCTATTTGGAACCACAGGGTACTTTATTTGCAGAGGTAATAAATGTATTTTCTTAAATGTGCATAACTGCAATTGAAATTGTGCATGTAGACAACATGATACGGAAGTGGAAGGAACTTTAGGCTGAAAGCAATGACTTGGATTCTTGATGCAGCCCTACAATTGACTAGGTATCTGACCTTGAGAAAAGTCAGTTTTTCTCTTGGTCTGTTTTCTCATCTCGAAAATTAGGGGTTGGATTAAATCATGACTGAGATTCCCTTCAGCTTTCAAATCTTATGAGTTTAGTGAATTTTCATGAGCCATATAAATCCAATACTATTTTTAGGCCAATTTGATTTTTTTTCACTGCAGGTTACCTTTTTTAATCCAGTTATTGAAAGAAGACCAAAACTCCAAAGACAAAAGAAAATTTTTTCCAAACAGCAAGGTAATTACAAAAAAATCAAATACAGAATAATTTTGGTATTTTATTAAATATAACAAGTACAGTTATTATTTTGAAGTAATATCTATGTATGATTTCTTTCTTTTTAGTTCATTTCTTTCTAACATTTTACTAAGAAACATTTCAAACCCATCCTAAGTGGAAATATAAGTGCAGCGTACCATCACCCAGCTTCAGCAGTAGTCAGTTTGTGGTTAGTTGTGTTTTACCTGTATCCCATTTACTCATCATTTTCTCACATTATTTAAAGGAAACCCAGACATCACTGATTCATCTATAAATATGATAATTTGTATTTCTAAAAGATAAGGATTCTTTTAGAAACTTTAATCATATTATATATCATTATTATACTTAAGAAAAAAAGTAACTATTTCTTACTGTTTCATTTTTTATTTATTTTTTATTTTTTGGTACCAGGGATCAAACTCATGACCTCACACTTGCCAGGCAGGCACTTGTGCTGCTGAGCTAAACCGCCAACCCTCATTTTTTAAACTACTATGCTATTTTGCACTAACTCGAACAGCAAATAGTTAAGAACTAGTTTGTGTGTGTGTGTGTGTGTGCGTGTGTGTGTGTGTGACAAATTTTTTTTGCTCTTCGTAAATTATAAACTGATAAATATGAATTTTTAAATTATGGCTTTTGGTAACATATAAATAAATTGCTTATTTTGTTTTCTTTATTCACAATATCTACAGGCAAAACATTTCTCAGAGCTCCTCAAATGAATATTAATATTGCCACTTGGGGAAGGCTGGTGAGGAGAGCTATTCCTACAGTAAATCATTCTGGCACCTTTAGTCCCCAAGCCTCTGTCCCTGCTACAGTGCCAGTGGTTGATGTACGCATCCCTGAGCTAACACCATCAGCTAGGTATGTGCCTATGATGTTTAAGCACAAAATAGTTATGGAGACATTGTTATATATTAAATACAGTGGTTATACTAAGAGTCTCAGTTTTTCCAAGTAGTATTTTAAAATAAGGTTCTGTTTACTTAAAAAAAATAGTTTGCTTTTGTTTTAAAGCTATTTCAAATAAATACTTTTCATTACTGTTTTATGAATTGCTTTATCTTCTGTAAGTGATTCTACAGTAACCAAATTGGACTTTGATCTTGAGCCCGAACCTCCTCCAGCCCCACCACGTGCTTCTTCCCTTGGAGACATAGATGAATCTGCATTAAGAGTTTTGGATACACCTGGACAGGCAAGGCATTTAAAACCTTGTGTAATTCCTTTTTACCAAATGAATTAGCAGTAAAAGTCATCACAGTGAATAAAGTCCACATTTCGATTTAAATCACCTGCGTGAGCAGCATGTATTTCTTATAAATGAACTGTTCTTAAGTAAATTAGACAGAAGATAACCAAGTTTTTAGTGTTGCTGTGCCATTGTCATTAGCCTCTAGATGCTGACAGGCCATAGGAGATGGAATCGAATGTTTAAAGAGCATCACAGCATGGCTGGTACTAGAGATCATGTCATCATTAACTTTTTTGTTTTTTCATTTTTTGTGGTGCTGGAGATTGAACCCAGCTGGGGCCTTAGGCATACTAGCCAAGTAATCTAGCAGTGGGCTACAGCCCAGCCCCTAAAACCTTCTTTATCTTTTTACCTTGCTTAACAATATGCATTGAAGATGATTGATGATAATGTGTTTGTATTTTGCATTTTAAGATAAATATTAAGGTAAAATTCGTGTCCAAAAGAATGGTTATTCATTTCGAATAACGAAATTTTTTTCTAATTTACAATTATGAATATTTCTGTGGCTTAATGAGCATTTAATATTTTACAGGATTCAGAAACTGTGTTTGATATTGAAAATGACAGAAATACTATACTTCCCAAATCACAATCTGAATATGATTCTGATATTCCTGATTCAGGGCTAGGATATAGTAGTATTCGAGAACTTGAGGACAGAAGGTAAAGACTGTGTACAATGTTTTTGCTACTACATTTTTGATGTTACATTTCTTGCCTTATTTGTAATTGAAATTACTATTTTCAGATCTCAGCAGAGATTTCAGTTCAATCTACAAGACTTCAGATGTTGTGCTGTCTTGGGTAGAGGACATTTTGGAAAGGTAATCTTTTGGCATTTTTTGCAATGCCTACAAAATTAATAACTCAAATAGGAAATAATTATTTTAATCTTATTTCAGGTGCTTTTGGCTGAATATAAACACACAAATGAGATGTTTGCTATAAAAGCTTTAAAGAAAGGAGACATTGTGGCTCGAGATGAAGTAGACAGGTTAGTTTTTAAAAAAATAAAATTGTCTGAAGTTATAACATAAGAGTTATGCATATATTACAACAACAAAACATTCATTATATAAATTAGTGTAACTATACTTAGCAAAACATAAGTAGTAATTAAATGCCATTTTTCTTTCTAGCCACTTCCTTTTTTTCCTTCTTTTGGCAGTTAACTGGTTATTGGATACCAAGGGAAAATAGTGAAGTATTTACTCTGTTAAAGTTTTTATGGCCAGGCCTGGCAGTGAATGCATAAAATTTCATCTACTGGGGATACCAAGGTTAGGAGGATCTCAAGTTCAAGGCCAGTCTAGGTAACATGACCAGACTCTTGTCTCAAAAACTCTTTTGTAAATAGAGTTGCTAAATGTACCAATAAAATTAATTTTTAAAAAATAAATGAAGAGGGCTGGGAGTTTGGCTCAGTGCCTTAAGCGCCTGCCCTGGCAGGCGCGAGGTTGTGAGTTCAATCCCGGTGCCGCAAAAAAAAAAAAAATAAATAAATAAATAAATAAATAAATAAAGATGTTAAAGTATTAGGATACAAACTGTTACTCATTTATGGTTCAGTTAGACTATATCTTACTTAATTTCACAGACAAATAGAATGTCATTTCCAGATATTCTGCAGTTATCTGAACAGTTAATGTATTCTGCTTTTTAACCTTTTATTCTTTTTCTTTAAAATCATATTTTTTGACAATAATACCTTTCTGAAGAATTTAATATAAATTGTTGTAGATTCATATTTTCTTATAATTATTAAAATGCAAGGGCTTTGGCATTAAAGATTACAATTGGGTTAGAGAATGTGGTTTAAAATGACTGTCAAATGTGAGATTATTATATACAAATGACATGTTTATCATAGAGGCTTTCATTTGATTTTTTTTTTTTTTTTTTTTTTTTTTTTTTTTTTTTTTGCTGCACCAGGGATTAAACTCACAACCTCGCACCTGCCAGACAAGCGCTTGAGCCACTGAGCCAAACTCCCGGCCCTGGTTTTTTGAGGCAGGGTCGCACTATGTAGCTCAGGCCGACCTTGCGCTCATTTGATATTTAGTAGTATTTTTCTTTACCACCAGGAAGTATCTAATGAAAAACAGTACTGTAAAATGAAAGGAGCTTAAACTATGACAAAGATGAATGACTTTTCTAGTCCTTCAATGAACATCTTTGAGCCTCAGTTAACCCATGTATTAAATACACATTTTGATAGCACTTGGCTTACTGAGTTAAATTGCTACTTTTAACATTTTTTTCCCCACCATATAAGTAGTTCTTAGAAATAGGACAAGTCTTAAAAGATTGATGAGGGTTTTTAATTTTTTTTTTTTTTTTTTTTTTTTTTTTGCGGCACCGGGGATTGAACTCACAACCTCGCGCCTGCCAGGGCAGGCGCTTAAGGCACTGAGCCAAACTCCAGGCCTTAGTTTTTCGAGGCAGGGTCGCACTGTGTAGCTCAGGTGGGCCTTGCGCTCGCGTTGTAGCCCAAGCCGGCCTCGAACTCACAACACTCCGCCTACCTCAGCCTCCCGAGTGCTGGGATTAAAGGCGAGGTTTTTAATTTTTAAAAATGTTTTTCTTTGTACATTTGCTCATTTTTTGCTTCTATTTTTTATTCTTATATTCTTTAGATACATGAAAATAAATGCTTTCTCAATATCTAGAATTACTCAGGCATTTTGCTAGCTATTTATAAAACACTCTGAGCACCATATTACATGCTTAAAAGTATGTTCTTATGTTTCATAAACAGATTATTTAAGCAGATCTTTGATCCTATCTTCAGTCCGTTTATAATTGGCAATAACAGAAGGATCAGAAATCTTCTTTCCTGAAATAGTACAGTATTTGCTTTATTCTACATTTCTAATGATAAATTTGTTTCCCAAAATACTTGAAAATTGGTTAGAGGTTGAATGCTCCTAATCTGAAATCTAAAATCCTCTAAATTTTTGAGCATAGACATCATGCTACAAAGTCTAATAGCACAAAACAAAACTGTTTCATATACAAAACTATTTAAAATATTATTATAAAATTACCTTCAGATTATGTATATGAAATATATATGAAACAAATTAATTTTGTGTTTAGAGTTGGGTTCCCATCCCCAAGATATCTCATTATGTATACATAATATTCTAAAATTTGAAACAATTAAGGTTGCAAGTATTTTACATAAGGGATATTCAACTTACACTGCTACTAATCCTGCTTATTTATATAGCTGTCTGCGACATTGTTACTACGTTGCACCAGGTTTTTATAGGGAAGCACTTTCTAATTAAATCTCGACATAATATTTTTTTTTCAACATAGTATTAAATAACGTTTAGAAGATGGAGCTTCAGACAGGATGTAGGCCATTAACCCAACTGAAAATGAATAAATAATGAACCCTTATTTAACTTCAGTTTTAAGCCTTTCTATTTTTTAATAACATGAAAATAAAATAATCTCAAGTAAAATTGGTACAAAATTTAAAAATAGGAAGTTTCAAGAGTAAGAAATAAAACACACTCTTAGAAAAATTTGAGAAATAAAAAAATTTTTTAAAACAATTTGAGAACAGTAGGGAAAAGGAGTAATTTTTGTGCAAATTTTCTGCTTATTTATAATTAGTTGATTTATTTTCTTATTCATACTTGCAAGTAATATATATTTTAAATATATGCTGGTCTTTGGGGGAGTTGGTCTATTTTTTAAATTGGATTTTTTTTTCTTATTTTTTCAAATTATAGTAAAACCTTAAAACGTATGCAAAACAGGCATATTTTCTGGTTTTATTTTTAAGACTGGAACTAAAAGTTGACATTAATACTTGTTTTTCAAAAGCTTTGTCTAGCGCTTTATTTACTTAGTTAGTTTTTTGAGACAGAGTCTCAGTATGTAGTTCAGACTCATTTTGAATGTACTGTGTAGCTCAGGCTGGCCTTGAACTCATGGTGATCCTCCTGTCTCAGCCTCCCCCGTGCTGGAATTACAGACGAGCACCACCACGTGTGGCTAATGCTTTTAGTTTTTAATTTCTGTTTTCTGTTGTTGCATAGATTGTAGAATATTTTGACTCAACCTCATTTTAAATGAACATAAATTATACAAAAACCAAAGTAATTTATGTACAGAGATTACACTCCGTCTGTCTACTGTGGGTTGAACACTGTCCGAGGCCCATCTCCTGCCACTTGCACTATTGTAGTCCTCACTCAGCTTCCTTTTTTGCCAGTTTATCGTCAACACTACAGAATAGGGTTGGAAGTGTTAGAAACGTACATATAACAAGAAGGTAGGTCTGCTGATCTTCAGTTTGAGCAAGTGCTAGTAATAAGTAAGATTAATTCAAGTTTTACTGGAAATACATTTGACCTAGTTTTCTTCTACTTTGTAATTTTAGTCAAATTAATGTAATGAATATTTTTAAAGAAAGGTGTTTTTTGTTTCTTTTGTTTTGGTTTTGCTATTATGGCAAAGTTAACATTTCATGTTAGTAAGTTTGACTACTGTTCTTTTTAATAAATTGTCTTGGTTCTTACAGGAGAAATTTATGATTGCATAGATTTTTTTTTGTGATGTTATAGAAAGATTACAAAGCCGGGCGTGGTGGCGCATGCCTTTAATCCCAGCATTCGGGAGGCTGAGGTAGGCGGAGCGTTGTGAGTTCGAGGCCGGCTTGGGCTACAATGCGAGCGCAAGGCTGGCCTGAGCTACACAGTGCGACCCTGCCTCGAAAAACTAAGGCCCGGAGTTTGGCTCAGTGCCTTAAACGCCTGCCCTGGCAGGCGCGAGGTTGTGAGTTCAATCCCCGGTGCCGCAAAAAAAAAAAAAAAGAAAGAAAGAAAGAAAGAAAGATTACATTGTTCAAGAAAGTTTGTTGAAGCATGTTGTAGAATTCTCTACACAGTCTCCTTGTTTTATACTTTTCAACATAAGATTTTATGCCTTTCAATTTCATGTTTCATATTAAAATTGAATATGTAACTTATGAATTATGAATATATTACCTGAAATTAAGTTGGTCTCAAATTTTAAATTTTTTGAAATGTTTCAGGTTACTAAATTTTTTACTTTCTGGTGAATTCTCATAATTCACCTCTAATTAAACCTTTTAAAAGTTTACCATATAACCACCAGGGCATGTTGGCACATGCCTGTAACCCTAACATTTGTGAGGCTGAAACAGGAGGATTGCCATGAGTTCAGAGCCAGCCTGGGTTACACAGTGAGTGTAAGGCCAGTCTGGAATACAGAACTGTCTCAAAAAATAAACAAAGATTAACTATAACTAGTAACCATATGTGTATCATTCTGATACTATCAATGTGAGCAGTACAGTCTTTAAAGCATACAAGTTGTATTGTACTTTTCATTAATATATTTCAATTACATATATAGGAGAACAGTTTCATAGCACATTTAGCAAAAGATATTTCATGATTTTTAAAGTTATAGTAGTTAAAGAATTTAAGTTTTAGTAATTTTTAAAGAATGTTATTTCCAACTAAAATTTTTTAAAGACTATTCATTTTTAAACGTTTTCTCTTACAGCTTGATGTGTGAAAAAAGAATTTTTGAAACTGTGAATAGTGTAAGGCATCCCTTTTTGGTGAACCTTTTTGCATGTTTCCAAACCAAAGAGCATGTTTGCTTTGTAATGGAATATGCTGCCGGTGGGGACCTAATGATGCACATTCATACTGATGTCTTTTCTGAACCGAGAGCTGTGTGAGTATGCTTTAGACATTTGTCTGAGTTTTTCCATGACTGATTTCTTTTTGGGAAGAAAAAGAGCTCACTGTGAATTTAGACTTTTTTTCCCTAATGGAAAATAGATCATAGTAAGAAATACTAGAATTTCTTACTTTTTTCTGGATACTTTTCGTATTTATTTATTATGTTGTCCATTTTGAAAATTTCATGAATTATCCCAAATCATACTTAATAATGTAGATAACCAACTCAGGTTCATGTTAGCCCTTTTTCCATCAGGTTTTCTCCCTGGGAAATGGCATTCAGGACCACATGGCTTGAGAGGCTGAGGCAGGAAGATATATATATACCTCAAGTACTTATATACGTACATCAAGCACCTGCTTGCTTGAACATAAAAAATCTCTGAAAGAATATGAAGGAAACTGGTAGCAGTTGAGTGTCCCTTGTCTGAAATGCTTTGGGGATCTTTCAGATTTTGAAATACTTGCATAGTTGAGCCTCCCTAATCCAAAAAGTTGAAATGCTCCAAATTCCAAAATTTTTTCATTGTTGTATTGGTGCTTAAAAATTTCAGATTTTGGAACATTTCAGATGTCAGATTTTTGTTTTAGGGATGCTCAGCCTATGTATATATTGCCTCCAATATTTACAAGCTTTTCACCATAAACCTTTGTTATAGTGTGTTTCAGTAGTACATTAAAATCCTGCTTACTCAAATGTATAAAAATCAATCATACTAAATAGTTGAGATTATACGTGTATTTAGAGTTTGTATATGTATTTTCCTTATTATCCTGATTTTAATAACTACAGTGCTAAATGCTGATATTTATCAAATTTAGATTTATAGTCCTGACCTCTTCCCTAATCCTCCATCTGTAGTAGTATTCAGATAAGGGCCAACTTTTCCATTTGTAAGACTGAAAGCATCTCACTTAACATCACAAACTGAACTCCTGATTTTTCCCACCCCCTTTTTTCTACATTACCTACCACTTCCCAGGCCTGCTGCTGTCCTAGTCTCCCACATCTTATTAAATAGCACTAGCACCTACCTGTTGTTGTTGAAGACAGTGCAGGGGATTTTGTTTTGCTTGGTTTGCTTAAGCAAGGATTGAAGCCAGAGAGTACTGAGCTATAACACCATCCTTTTTTATTTTTGTTTTGGTACAGGGTCTTAACTGAGTCTACAGGCTGCCCTTAAAGTTGATCCTTCTGCCTCAGCCTCCTAGGTGGCTGAGATTACAGACATATATGCGCCCTCACTCCTGGCCAGGCAGTCATTCTTGATTCTCTTTTTCCATCATTTACAACATCCACACCATAAACAAGTTCAGTCAACTCTACCTCCAGAATATACCCAAATCACAAAAACAAATTCAGTAATACCTTTATTGGTTTTACTCTTGAATTTTTATCTTCTAATGAAGTAGTAACTAACATTTGTGTCACACTTCACACCTTTATTGGATTTTCATCTGTAACTATTAGAGGTATATAGAACAGACAGTAGTAGTGTATCACAGCCTTGAAGTTTCAGATGAATAGGGATTAGTTCTGATGGGTCGTGAAGCATTCAAAAAAGAGGGAAATAGAAAAGTAATAGAAGGCTACTAGTAATTGATTCCCTGAATATTTAAAAAACTGAAGGAGGGTACTTGCTCTAACTGCCATATGAATTTATTTTTGTTTGGTTATGTTTGGTTTTGTTTTTTAACGAAATAAAATACAGTTCTGTCTTAAGGAACTATTATTTTTGTTGAAAATATAAATTATACATAAATGAAACCAGCCCACTGAAGTATAAACATAAAATGCTACATTGCAGTGCTCCCACTCTAATCCCTCTACTCAGTAAGGTCCCAGCTTAAATGTCCTTTCATTAGAGGCCTTCTCCTGAGTCTCTGTCTAAAATACCACATCACTAACCTCAAATCAGATCACTCTCCTATTTTCTCTTTTATTTTTACACTGTTTTATGTCTACCTAAAGTCACCTGATTTATTTTTAATGTTTTGACCGTGTGACCCCTCACCGAAGGAAGGGGCAGGCGCCACATCTGTCTCTTCACTAGTGAAGCCCTGGAGGAGGCCGGCCTGTCTAAAGTCATCCAAATTGGTGCTGACTCAAACTATGGATCGCGTAGTTTGGTTCCTAGCTTTGCTGTTTTCCAACTGTGTGACTTTACACACATTAGTTTCTTTCTGAGCTTTATTTTCTGTTCTGTGGAATATTTATCTTAGATCTTAATTTGAAGATTAAGCTGATGAATGAAAATACCTGACACATAGCAAGCGTTTGACAGAATTATATATGTTAGATAATATACCCACTGGTTTATTGACTCTAATCAGCAAGACTTGTTTACAAAGAAAAAGGGCAAAATATTTTTATACTTCTTACAATGTTTTCTGCCACTAAAAATTATTTACAAATAATGATTTGAGCAACTATGTAATCATGTTTATTTTAACAAACTTCATATAATTCCTATAACTGGTCAGTTGCCAGTCATAGTAGCATGTCTGTAACCCCAGCTCTCAAGATGCTGACATAGGATTGTTGCAAGTTCAACTCCAACCTGGGCTATTTAGCGAGTTTCAGGCCAGCCTGAACTATATAGCAAGAGCCTGTATCAAAAATGCAAAAATAATAGCTGGGCGTGGTGGCACACGCCTTTAATCCCAGCACTTGGGAGACTGAGGTAGGAGGAGCGTTGTGAGTTCAAGGCCGGCTTGGGCTACAACACCAGTGCAAGGCCAGCCTGAGCTACATAGTGTGACTCTGCCTCAAAAAACTAGAGCCGGGAGTTGGGCTCAGTGGCCTAAGTGCCTGTCTGCCAGGCGCGAGGTTGTGAGTTCAATCCCCGATGCCACAAAAAAAAAAAAAAAAAAAACCTAGTAAAAATAAAATAGATAAGTTATGCAAGATCTGACATACAACAAACATATTTCTAAACAGTTGGATTTTTTAATTCTTTTAAATTGTGCTATCATTTTTATAAAATAAGTAAAAGCAAAACATTTACATGTGAGTATTAATATAGTCTAAAAGATTGAAAGAACACTCACCAAACTCACAGGGGTATTTCTGTCTAAGGATGGCAGTAGACTTTGGGTGAGATGGATGGCTAGAACAATGAAATGTTCTGCTCTAAGGGAAGTGAGCATTACATGTATTCTATACAGAAAATATTCTTATGGTATTAAGAACTAGTTTTGCTAAGTGTTTATAGATTTGCATTTTAAAATGCATTCATTTATTCTCTTCTTCTTCAATAAACCTGTTATGTTTCAGCAATTATGTTATGCATTTGTGATAAAAATTGAAAAAGACAGTAGCCGGGCGTGGTGGCGCATGCCTTTAATCCCAGCACTCGGGAGGCTGAGGTAGGAGAAGCGTTGTGAGTTTGAGGCCGGCTTGGGCAACAACGTGAGCGCAAGGCCGGTCTGAGCTACATAGTGTGACCCTGCCTCAAAAAACTAGGGCCGGGAGTCTGGCTCAGCGGCTTAAGCGCCTGCCCTGGCAGGCGCGAGGTTGTGAGTTCGATCCCCGGTGCCTCAAAAAAAAAAAAAAAAAAAAAATTGAAAAAGACAAACATGGCCCCATGCCTGGATAGATAATATTCTAAGCTGGGTGCGGTGGTGCACATCTGTAATCCCAGCATTCTGGGAGACTGAGATAAAATCACAATTTTGAGCTCAACCGGAGGGCAGCTAAGTGACTCAGCAGGATCTTCTCTCAAAACAAAATATAAAAATGGGCTAGAGATGTTTCTCAATGAAAAGACCCTGAGTTCAATCCCCAGTCATACCCCCACGCCAAAAAAAAGTTAATGTTCTAGCTAGCCCAAATTATCCTGAACTCCAAATCTGTGTGTCAAACTTCTACGTCTTGTCACCTTTCCTGCAGGGAATTCAAAGTCAAAATACCTAAACCAAATTTCTTTTCCCCACAAAACTTTGACAACTTTTGTATTTCTTCACTCATTCATTTCACTAAGATGAAAATCTTGAGAGTCATCTTTAGTTCTTCCCGCAGCTTCATCTTCTACAGCTAAGAAGACACCGTGTCCTGTCATGCCAGTTTTTAAAATTTCTCTTCAATCTGTTAATCTCTTTGTTAACCACTAGAGTGGATGTTCTTGTTATTCATCTGTGCTATCATAAAAATCTTATGTCCTCTTTGTCTCCCTGGATCTCTATGTATATCTGCTCCAACCTCTACACTGCTATCAGGAAGAATTCCCTAGTGTAAATGTGGTCATTATCCTCTGGTTAAAATGGTTTGTTTCTTTATCACAAAGAGAAACTGAGCATGGTTCACATGCCTGTAATCCCAGCACTCAGGAGGCTGAGGCAGGAGGCTTACCACGAGGCCAGCCTGAGCTACATAGTGAATTCAGGGCCAGCCTCTACAAAGTGAGACCCTCTCTCAAACAACAAGAAAGAGAAGAAATTTCAATATCTGTAATATGACATTCAGTATCCTTCGTTCAGGCTATTTTTTCAACCTAATGTCCCACTTCTCCATATATACTCATCCTTTTATTTTAACCACAGTAAGCTCATTAGTTGTCACACCTCTATTCGGGAGTTCGCTATACTCTATTTCCCCCCTCAAAACTTGTCATTCTGTCCTTTTTATCCTTAACACATACTATAATCCTTCAGAAGTAAGTCAAGTCAGGTGTCCTCTGTGGGTCCTCAGTGACTACCAGACAAAATTAATGGCTTCTGTTGACTATAGTTTTTCACTTTTTAATTTCACCCCTTATATCTAATACAATGTGTTGTACATAGTAAGGACTAAGTAAATACCTATAAAATTAATTAGCCACAGAGTTTTGCTTTGAAGCATGAAAATATAAGCTAGGATTCAAGAACCGTGAAGTTTATTAAACTTGTGGTTTAATTCTTCAAACAGATTTTATGCTGCGTGTGTAGTTCTTGGGTTGCAATATTTACATGAACACAAAATTGTTTATAGGTAAGTAAAATTTTTATTCCTCCTAACCACTTAACTTTGGTTGGAATTAGAATTAAAAACAATTAAGAAGGATATTTTATGTTTAGCCACTTAGTTTTCTCCTTCATGTGATAAATCAAACTCTAATTTGAGAGATATATGATCAATACAGATTATAGTATAAACTTTCTTGATTCCAGATCCTCTTCCATTTCTAGTTAAAATAGTGAAATTGTGAACTGGTCTGTCAGGACACAGTTCACCAACAGTGTTCATCCTAGTGGCCATGTTTGCATTCAGCTGAGCCACTGTAGAAAAGCTCTGTAGATCAGTACTGCTTCTCTCATGTGCCGTGCTGAGATAAGTAGCTTGTTCTGGAGGCTTCCTTCATTAAGAAGTTTTTAGAGGCGAAGGTAAAGCTCAGCAGTAGAGCTGAGGAGTAGTAGTAGAATGTGGTTTGATCTCTATTATCAAGGTAAAAAATACAGCTCTTGCTGTCATCCAAATTAAAGTGTGTGGGTGACAGTTTTTGTACTGGTACATGCTCCTTATCAGATTGCAGACCACTAACAAATAGTTGTATCCCAGCAGCTAGTCTCTGGGCCACACTTTGAATCACAGATAATCTGCTGTATACCAGACAGATTGTTAGATTAAATAACACTGCTCAAAGCCAAGCAAATTACAGAAAATCTTCAGAATTAGGAGACCACATGCACTGATTTATTCACACTTCTAACAGTATTTCAAGGTAAAGACTTCCTCATGATTCTACTTAAAGGATAAAATGTTTTCAACTAGTTTAATTTGTAATCGATTGACTGTTTTTTACTGTTTTGAATCATTCTCTTACAAGATTAACTCTACTGTGATGATGTAAAGGCAGATTAAAATATATGTATCTATAAGAGAAAATATTCCTTTGAAAATACATTCTTCCTTTTCTAATAACAAAAGGAAAAGTACTTAGAGACCGTTATATGGAACCATAAACTTGATAATAGAAAATTAAATTTTTGTGTTATAGCATTTAAATCTCAAATTGTAACTTGGAAAACCTGTTTGTAGAAAAGAAAAAGTAGGGTTCCCATTGAAATGACTTCTTTACCATGTTATCTGCTGTTTTCGTTTTTGTTTTTCATTTTTTTGTTCTGAGCAGAGATTTGAAATTGGATAACTTATTACTAGACACAGAAGGCTTTGTGAAAATTGCTGATTTTGGTCTTTGCAAAGAAGGTAATTGGATTTTTAAGTTTCTTTTTTAACATATTCCTTTGTAATTTGGTAATTTTATAAGTTTACCTATGGAAAAATAATTTTAAATTCATTCTTCATTAAGAAATTGTGGATTGTTCATGTAACCTGATTATCACATTAAGAATTTATTCTGGATACATGTGTTAGGATTCTGCGGAAGCATTAAGCATCAAATTGTTGACTCTTGGGGCTGAGCAAAGTGAATTATATAGGTGTAATAACTTCTCCTACCTTCTGAGAACTATTAATATTTTAAATAGGAATAAAAATATAGATTATATGGCTGCCTCAAGAATGGTTTCTGCATATTTAAAAGCAAACCAGGAGAATTTGATTCAGAAGTCACTTAAAGCACAAAGAAGCCAGGAATGGTGATATACACAAGTAATCCCAGCATGCAGGAGGCTGAAACAGGAAGATCTTGAGTTTGAGGCCAGTCTGGGCTCCACAGGAACATTGTGTCAAAAAAAAAAAAAAAAAAAAAAGCAGGGCGGAGGGGGAACACCAAGAAAAGAAGGGAATGGAAAGGAAGAAAGAAAAAAGAAAGTACAGAAATTATGATTTTTGGTACTAGATAATCCTAAGACTGAATCCTGGTTTTGCCATTTTCTTGCTGTCTGTCGTTCCCAACTTCTTTCTCTCCTCTTTGAGTGTGTGTCCTCATCTGTTAAATGGAGAGAAGTGCTGTTAGAATATGAGGCATACGTGTTATACATGGTTATTCTCACCTTTACATCTAATGTATTGTGATTAATATTAACTATCTCACTTTCTACACCAGTAGCTTCTTATTTCTATTTTACCTTTGTTTTTGTAGCACATAAAATGGTGCATGGTATATCTTAAGTATTCAATGATATTTAATTAATAAGTAGTTGAACAGATGAACGAACTTTGGAAATATATGTCCATCACGTATCCACCAGTCTCCTAAGTGATGAACCCAATAGAAGTTTTTCTGTACTGGAACTTCTCTGTGTTGGACTCTGTTGATTTAAATACTTTTGTTTCTCAGAATCTGCCCTTAGCCCGTTGTTTTCACAGCTTGCTTTTCCCGTGTCCTTTTGCAGTTTCTTCCATAGTACTCCATACCATATTTTTATTTTAAAAGAAAAAGTTCATGGTGTATCTGAGTTTGATCACCGTGTACCGAACTTTCATTTGCTTCCTAGGGATGCCTTCTAATTTTTATGCTATGCCTTTTTCTTTGTCAACAATAATTTTTCTCTTTTTCAGGAATGGGATATGGAGATAGAACAAGCACCTTTTGTGGCACTCCTGAATTTCTTGCCCCAGAAGTATTAACAGAAACGTCCTACACAAGGGCCGTAGATTGGTGGGGCCTCGGAGTACTTATATATGAAATGCTCGTCGGTGAGGTAAGCAGAGGGAGAGGGGAAAGAGAAGGACAAAAACGATTATTGAAAGAACAAGCAAGTCATTTATATCACTACCTAATGTACTTCCTACATGAGAAGAATTTGAAAACTAAAAATATTTTAGTATGTTAATAATTGTTACTGGGTGTGGTAGTACATACCTACAATGCCAGTACTCGGGAGGCTAAGGCAGAAAAATTGCCATGAGTTCCAGGCTAGACTGATCTACATAATGAGTTGAAGGCCAGCCTAAACTACATAGAGAGACCCTGCCTCAAGAGACAAACAAACAGGGCCAGGAGTTTGGCTCAGTGGCTTAAGCACCTGTCTGGCAGGCGCGAGGTTGTAAGTTTGATCCCCTGGTGCCACCAAAAAAAAAAAAAAAAAAAAGCACAAATTGGCTATTGCTATAATTCCCCCAGTGGTTTATGTTAGATTTTTATGTGAGCTACAGAATGCATTATCAGCATCTTGAAAATAAAGGTAAGTCAGCCATACAGTGATCAAAAATACATGTTACCTTCAAAAACTGTAGAGCAGAGTTGAAAAGATTTAATATTTCCCTCCTTTGTTGTTGTTGGTGGTGGTGGTGGTGGTGGTTTTTTTGGTTTGCTTTGGATTTTTCACACAGCGTCTTGCTACATAGTTCAGGCTGGCCTTGAACTCACCTTGTAGTCAAGACCAGCCTCAAACTTGCTCTGATCCTCCAGCCTCCCAAGTGCTGGGATTACAGGCGTGCATCACCACACCCAGCTCACCCTCTGTTTTTTGTAGTTTAACTTGAAATAAATTAGGAATAACTGAGTTGTATATAGAAAATTTTTACTATTTAAGAAATTGAACTATATGAAATAAATAAAGGTAATAAGAGCCTGTTGTGTTATAAATTACTAGGAATGATAAGTAGGCGTAGAATTTTGAAAGAGTGACTTCCAACAAGTAGCTGAAAACTACTTTAGAGGGACTTGATGTGGAAAGGCATGAAGAATGGTTTTATGGAATTGATTTTTTATTCTGCAGTTTTTCCATTGCCAACAACCTTCCTTGTACATTCGAAGTATGAATAGGTTTGCAGCTGAAAGAATAAATAAATTCTTGAATTTTTCAAAAATGTCTAAAGTTTTCATTTGTGCTTGTCAATTACTGGTACTTACCCCAAACAAACAAGCAACTTTCATCTGGCCAAAGACAGCCCCTTTCAGTTTGTCAAATCGGAGTGCAGTCTCTGGACAAGGAGTGGACGAAACGTCGAGTTACAGCAATGGCATCAATCATGTGCTAGCCACTGTTCTGTGTGCTTTATAAATAGTAGCTTGTCTAATTTTTCAGCAACCTATAAGAAGCTCCATACTAGTCTTCTGCCCATTTTCAGATGCATAATTGGAGACTAATACTTGCTTAAAGTAACATAGCTCTTCTGTGGTGGAGGTGAGATTTCTAACTGTGTAACTGTGGCTTCACAACCTAACTCTACACCTTTATGCTTTGCTGCTTTAGGAGCAGGTACGGAATTCATCTAGCCTTGTTTTCATCTTTAAGACCAGTAATTCAGATTCCATTATTCACCTCTGTTTAGAGAGGATGTTATATGGTATCTAGGTTGAAGAGATTGCTTTTAGCCCCAGTATAGCAGTTCTTCTAAAAGTGCAAAAGACTTGGAATAGTTGTTTCTGTGGGTTGTGGCATGCTTGGACTGTATCGTCCTTCCCATCTCTCTGCCTACCTACATAGCTATCTGTCTTGCTGTGCTGGAGACTGAACCTAGGACATCCACTGAACTGAATGACCAGCCCTCTTTTTGTGTGTGTGTGTGTGTGTGTGTGTGTGTGTGTGTGTGTGTGTGACAGTGTCCTGCTAAGTTGACCAAACTGGGCTCAAATTTGTAAACCTCCTGCCTAAGCCTTCCAGAGTGCTGGGATTACAGGGATGCACCATCATTCCCAGCTCCCCCTACCTTTTTTTAAAAAAGTGACATTTTCATTGCTTTTTTAAATCTACTATTCAATTAAATATGAAATTTAATTGTTACCAAAAATTATGTACTTGCTTAGAATTTACTCTTCACATTGGAGATGACATGCAACAATGTGAGTTTATTACAAAGTTTTCTCCAATTCAAAAGCTACTGTAGGATTTGGCAGAGGAAAAAAGGAGGAAACTTCTGTTTCACAGTTTTTCAGAGTTCCTAGTTGATTGAGCTCTTAATTATCTAGAATAATAGATCTAGCTATCCTTTTCCAGTTGCTTTTCACAATTTTCATTTCTCTTTAGTACACTCCACAAGAGGTTAATTAGCAAAAGAATTAAGCTTAATACTCATCAGTCTAGTGTATAATGTTACATAGCCTTAGTGAAACTTAGGTGATAACTTTTTTTTAAATTGTAATGAAAATGTGGTTCAACTAAAGTTTGTGTCAGTTTTGTGTTGTTGAAAATGATTAAAAATTCATTGGATATATATGTGTCTTCAGATTTGTATTTGTACACTTCTGCTAGTTTGGGGGACCAGAACGACTCTAGGAATAAACTCTTGGGCCCCCTTTTTCCTGTGCCAAATGAGAATGAATGTGCCAAAGAGGTTTAAAGGAATATTGGACACTGGCATTGTATACTATGAAAGTTGACATCCAGACAAACTATTGAATCTTCTTACATACTTAAAACTCACCTTTTAGCTTCTGTGGTTAGCCCTGTTAGACACGAAGTGCTTGAGCATTTCAACAAATATGTAGGTGTTTGTTTGCTATTGAGAGATTTGTGGAGTGACAGCTTTCAAGCACAAAATTGTTCAAACAGAGGACAAAATAGCTCTTTCTGTATTTCCACTTGAAATTCTGATTGAGAAACCTTGTGAAATAGAATTTTTCCTTGACTCGCTTTTTCAGTTTCTGAAAGAAATGAGACTGTCCCACACAGTAAATATTTGAGTTACATGTTTTGAATGAGCAAATGAATAAGCTAAGGTTTTGGTAACTAAAAGGTTTGAAATGTTCTTAGTTGTGAACAATAAGATTGACGGCTCAGCCTTAGGGAATTGGGTTCTAAATTCATTTGCACAGGTTTTTCAGATTAAAGATTCCTCCTTTCCCCTTAATATTGTCTGTCTGAGTTTCATTCTTAAATACTTTGCAGGAAGCGAGCAGCCAAATTCAACCTAATGAGGCTTAGTAATGTTATAGTTCACCATTCAGAAAATAGGGTTAGAGATACTGACTTGTTTTGGTGATTTTTAGATATTAAATGATACTTAGAAAAAATGATACTTAACCACTTACTGATTTTGAAAATTACATTTTTTTTTTCTT
This sequence comes from Dasyprocta punctata, assembly GCA_004363535.1. Classification (NCBI taxonomy): domain Eukaryota; kingdom Metazoa; phylum Chordata; class Mammalia; order Rodentia; family Dasyproctidae; genus Dasyprocta; species Dasyprocta punctata. The sequence continues at coordinate 10,354 of RJWM01018317.1, read as the reverse complement.
TTTCCTTTTAACCAGAGTCTCACTGTATAGTTTGGGCTACCCTTAACTCACTGTGTAGGCCAAGTTGGCTTCCAACTCACAGCGATCCTCCTATTTCAGCCTCCTGAGTGCTGAGATTACAGGCATGTACTACCATGCCTATTTTGTTTTTATTTTTTCTGTACTGTTTTGTTTTTTTATTTTGAAAATTGCTGAGTAAACTAAGCCATCTGAGATTAAGAGGCAATAAACCTTACTTGGTAACTAAGTAGTCAACATCATTGAGAATTATTTATCCCTATGTATATCAAATTGTCATATTGAACATAAAGGCAACTGCTGTTTTCAAGGTCATTATAAGCAATGCTTTTTGTAGTGTGCTTACTGAAATGTCCTGTCTATTGTTTTTGGAACATTAAATTTGCCTGGCAATGTATGCTTTTTTAGTTCCTTTTGGTTTAACTGTGACATCTGCTTCTTAGTGCAGACATTATACCTTCTAATCTCTAGATGCGTGTATCTGTGTGTGTTTTCTTTTTTTCTTTCTTGGCTTTATGAGACAGCTTCTCACTATGTAGTTCAGAATGGCCTTGAACTCTATGTAGATGCACCTGCCTCAAACTCACAACAATCCTCCTACCTCAGCCTCCCAAGTACTGGAATTACAGGTGTGCGCCACTCATCCTGGCTCTCTAATTGCATTTTTACCATGATTAATTTGTTAATGACTTTCAAATCCAAATCACATTCGTATCTGATGTTTCTCCACAGACTGCTTTGCTCTGATAACCACATTGACATTACCCATTTTCTTCTATCTCTCTACAAGATTGAGTTTTCTGAAGTTTGTGTCTCTTAACTATTCCCTGCTGTTCAGTAGACAATCTTGAATATTGACCATCCAGATGGATAAATAAGTAAATGAAATAAAATGGGATGGAGTACAATAGAATTAAATTAAATGAAAAATGATACGATTTTTACAAGTTTTTATAGGATCTATAAAATAAAGATTTCAGGATATAACTTATCCTCTAGGTAATGGATACATAATTATTGTGATTTCTTCTAATCCTTGTTTGTGCATAAGTGTGGTTGTCATTTTTGTTGTTTTCTTTTTCACTGCCTGAATCTTGGATGTACTTTGAATAGATGATAAGATTTTACTATCTTGAAACTTTCTCCTAGTCTCCCTTCCCTGGTGATGATGAAGAGGAGGTTTTTGACAGTATTGTAAATGATGAAGTAAGGTACCCAAGGTTCTTATCAACAGAGGCCATTTCCATAATGAGAAGGGTAAGAATTTTTTTCTAAACCACTGCTTAAATTTTTTTACATTGAAGAATTTCAGAAGTTGTTTTTTAGTTCATAAATTTGCATAGTTTATATAAATTTTACGAACAAATGTAAATCTTTGAAAGTTATGGGAATGCATATCAGTGAAGTTTATTTTATTGGTTTTAACTTTTTTACTTTTATGTTATATCAGCTGTTAAGACGAAATCCTGAGCGGCGCCTTGGAGCTGGTGAGAAAGACGCAGAGGACGTAAAGAAGCATCCATTTTTCCGGGTAAGTATGATAAAGGGCAGAAGTTTTGTTTTGTTTTGTTTTGTTTTGTTTTGTTCTGTTTATGAACAAAAGTAGGAGACTAATCAGGGTGTTTTATATTTTGTGATTCAGCTAATTGATTGGAGTGCTTTGATGGACAAAAAAGTAAAGCCGCCATTTGTCCCTACCATTAGAGGACGAGAGGATGTTAGTAATTTTGATGATGAATTTACCTCAGAAGCACCTATTCTGACTCCCCCTCGAGAACCAAGGATACTTTCAGAAGAGGAGCAAGAAATGTTCAGAGACTTTGACTACATCGCCGATTGGTGTTAATGTGTACTAGATACTGTGAAACCAAGCAGACTGACTCACAAGAAGACCTCTTAAAATAGCAACTCTTCATTTGCTCTCTGTGCCACCAGTAGCTTCTGAGTTTTTGTTTTTTTTTTTTTTAAACACATGAAGATTTGTGTAAAAGTACTATTTAATACCTTCTTGAAAAGTGGCTTCTCAATGTCTTTCAACATAAATTTGAGCACTGGAAACAGTTTCATGGAGCTTAGTCTGAATGAACTTTGGCCATGAAAATCCACCACAAAGGAATACTTTTGGATCAGTAGTCTGTTTTTTAAAAAATAAGAAAAAGAACCACTCTTGTGCAGTCCCTATCTTTGCCATAATGCCTGCCTTAAGTGGAAGGAAAATTAATCACTTAACTATGTTTTCAAAAGCAAAACACTAGAGCTTGGAATGCTATTACTATTCACATCAACTATGATTCTGTTTGACTAAGGAAACTGCTCTTATTTTTTTGAAGAAATTACCATAATATCAAAAGTGTAGTAGCATTTTATATACCTTTGGTGGCTTGATTTTTTTTATAACAATGAATTGATGTCTTCTTTTATAAATTTTCTGTATTTATCTGGAGAAAACTTTATTGCCTTATCTTTACCAACCATGTAACAGAGCCTCATAGCTTTCCAACAGAGCTACTTGCCAAACAATTTCTTGTTTATTAATGCTGAAATAAGAACATCAGCATTTACTTAAAATATTAAGACTGAGGACTTCTAATTAGCCTGAACCAAGATACTGTGTTACCTGTATGCATTCCCAAAGTCTAGACACCCAGTATGTTCAGTCATATTTTCCGAAGTCAGTGAGCTGATTGTCCCTTTTTTGATATGTATTCTACAGTTACCAACCTAGTTTATTTGTTCTTGTGTCTGCTGTAGAAGCAAACTGTATCTTTGTTAAATCATAGGGATTATCATTGTATACATGCTGTGAACATGTATATGTGAAAGTTGTAATGTATTCTGTAATGTAGGCTTCTTATTTAATTTCACCACTTCATCACTTTTGTACAGTGGCCAAGCAGACACCTCAAACTCCAGCATTTACATTAAGTGCATTTGTATATTTTAGGCCACTGGATCCAGATTTTATATTGGCAGTTACTGAGGGCAAAAGCAATATATTGTAACAGAATGTATAAATATTTTTGATAAAACAGTCTATATTTTATAAAAAAATTATTATAACACTAAAGCTGTACCTCAAAAGTCTCAAAAATAATTTGATCAAATATTTTTTACAATTCTTCAAGAGGATCCGTTTGTGGCTTTTTATACTATTACAGTATATGTTTTGCAAATCATGACTTTCCACTTGCTTGGAGTTTTTGTTATACTTTGCTTTTGTTTTTTCTCCCCTCCTAGTCCATGTCTTAAATGTTTTCTCTTAATAACATCTTTGATCCTGTGCTTAGCATGTTAGGATCATTATACCTCAGGAATAACAAGCTGTTAACTAACCATGTTAAGTTAACCATTTAATCACAGTGAGCTCATCTCTTAAAAATTGTTGAAGTTTAAATCTTATAAAAATAGAGTGATTTGTGAAGAGTTGAGCTTAAAGCATTTATAAATATTTCAGCCTTGTTAGAACATGTTAGCATGTTTTTATTGTACTCTGTGAACAATTAAAACTGTCCAGAGGTAATTCATATTACCTTAAAAATTATTATTCAAGATGCTTTGGGAGAAAATCTTGTAAAAAGAGGAACAATGTGTTACATAAACTTATTTTTAAATGCCAGTTAAACTTCCTTGAGAAAAGACACTAGGAGACGTAAGCGTAATTTTCTAGTTTTAATTTAAACATCATTGACAACATTAAAATAAAACACTAAATACTTTTGAGGTACAGTCTGCTCACCTATCTGGTTCTCAAATATGCCTAGAAAGTAATGTCTACAATGGGCTTTTAGCATTTTAAAAACTGACATAGCATTTTATAACTACACGGTGTACAGAAATTTTTTAATTGAAGTCAATCACTAAAAGAATTAGAGGGCAGGGTATATTCACACAATTAAGCTGAAGAAAGCACTAATTTTTTCTGTAGTTTAAAGTATATATATATATTTTAGATTAAAAATTTTAAGAGTGTAAATATATTTTGCTATTACTGTATGTGTATGTGACTGCTCAAGCACTTTGTAAGGAAATTAGGATATTTTAGAATGGTACACTATACATTCAGATGAAATGTGCCTATTTGTCATTCTAAGAAGTGTTTTTTGCAGTCATAAATTACCACAAATGCACAAATTAAAGTTTAAATAGACCAAAATTTCTACCTTTGGTTTTAAGTATTATTTCCTTTTAGAGATGTCCTACTGATTAAAATACACATTTGCTTTACTATGTTTAAGATCTCAAAAACTAATTTCATAAGACTGCTTGCAAGTACTTTTTGTCTGGGGAAGGCTAACACCATGAAAATTCACAGCAGATTGTCTATTTCACTAGAAAAAATGGGGAAATTTTGTATTCTGCTTCTGTAATGGGAGCAGCGTCTTTCATTTAGCAGGTATTTGATGGAACGCCCACTACGATGGGACACGAAGATTGGAAGGTGAGGGAAAAGCAATAAAGTTCTTATAACTGAAGAACACCATACATTCATATTAAAATCCAAGGACTGGTATTATGTGTATTTTGTCTGGTTTGGATTAACTTTTTTTAATTTAGGACCTAACTTTTCATAACTAGGAAATGAATAGAACAGTATTAGCCATTTGGTAATCACCTTGTTAAAAAAAATTACGAGTGGAATTTTTTTGTTGTTTTGTTTTGTTTTGTTTTGTTTTGTTTTGTGGCATGAGAGATCCAACTCACAGCCTCATGCCTGTCAGGCAGGCATGTAAGCCATTGAGCCAAACTCCCGGCCCTAGGTTTTTTGAGGCAGGGTCGCACTATGTAGCTCAGGCTGGCCTCACTCACGTTGTAGCCCAAGCCGGCCTCGAACTCACAACGCTCCTCCTACCTCAGCCTCCCAGAGTGCTGGGATTAAAGACGTGCGCCACCACGCCCAGCTACAAGTGGAATATTTTAGAAATGCTGTATAAAATGATCCATGCTTTCCCAGTAACACAAATTGAAGATAAAAGGAAAATTGCCGTTATATGTTGACCGAGTAAAAGCTGCCTGACAGATTCAGACACAATTTTTGTAAGTACTATTCCCTTTTCTACAGCAAATGAGGGAATGAGTAGGAGAAACCCAGGGTATAAATCCCAATTTCATGAATCATTACTTTAAGTTTAGAATTAGCATTTCTCTTTTAGCTATCTTTTAAGATAGTGTTTCTCTGACATCCTGACTTTACACATTAAACTTTAAAATCATTAAAAGTAAGTATAGAAATTATATATATATATAATTAAAGTTAAGTATTTAGATAATTTCTAAATCCAAGGGTCAGAACTCTCAATTTTATGCTTCCTAGTATCATGATAAAGTAGAATATCTATGATCTTCAGAGGCATTGCTAGTCTCGTTAATGGTTATGTAGAAAATAAAACTACTTTTAAGAAGGCAGGTTTAAAGCTAGCCTGGGCTAAGTAGTCCATTCAAGGCTAGCCAGAGCACAAACTAATATCTAAAATCAATGACATCATCTTTTAGCAGAGGAATCACTGGAACCATTCTCATTAAGCATTTATTAAAACTGGGATTAGGAGCCGGGAATGGTGGCACGCGCCTTTAATCCCAGCACTCAGGAGACTGAGTTAGGTGCAGCGTTGTGAGTTCAAGGCCAGCTTGGGCTACAGTGCAAGCACAAGGCTGGTCTGAGCTACATAGTGTGACCCTGCCTCAAAAACCTAGGGCCAGGAGTTTGGCTCAGTGGCTTAAGTGCCTGTCTGGCAGGCCTAAGGTTATGAGTTCAATCCCCGGTGCTGCAAAAAACATAAAATTGGGATTAGGGAAAGTGGTCATGGTGCATGCTGGAGACTTGAGTCAAGAGGATCGTGAATTTGAGGCCAGCCTGGACTACATAATGAGATCTGGTCTCAAAAAGAAAAAAATGTAAAATTGGGAATAGGTCTAGGATGTCATATTACTATTCTTTTCCAACACTGTATTCTCTCATTTTCAGTGGCATAGGATGCAAAGGAAAATGGGTGGTGGCCACTGCCACTATTTGCAATAGTAAGATTTTTTACTTAGAAATTTCAAGACTGCAATTGCTAGATATAAGATATAATAGATATAAGATAACCCAGAAGATGATGTGTGGCTGTCATCAATTAGAATTCATATTGTAAAAATGCATTTTAGTGACAAAAGTTACTTAGAAATAAATCTATCAAATGATATTCCAACCATGTAAGAAAAAAGCTTTACTGGGAGATAGTAAAGAAAACCTAAGTGTAGAAATATCCATGTATACCATTTTCCCCAAATTGCTATATAGATCCAATTGGTATCCCAATAAATTTTTGTGAAACAGCAAGCTCATTCTAAATTTGTATAGAAAGACAAAGGATCAGGAACAGTTAATAAAATTCCTGAAGAAAGTTTTAAGTCAGACATTGCTCAGTACTTGAAAGGTGGAAGCAGGATTGCCTCGAGTTCAAGGCCAGCCTAAACTATATGTGAAGACCCTGCCTCAAAAAAAAAAAAAAAACCTGTTACAGTATACGTAAAAATTTCGAATGGATTAAACATGAGATGTTGAAACTTAAATCTTTGAGGTTATGTAAATAGAACAAAATATTCAAAAGCAAAAAAGATTGATAAATTCAGCTATAATGAGGAACTTGTTTATCAGAAAACATCACAAAAAAGGCACAAACTGTAAGAATATAATTTCCATTACATGTATAATCATAATTTAAAACTAAGAGAAATGGAGGCCTTGCAGACGCAGACACCTCAGGAGGTCCCTGCAGTGGCTGTGAGAGGGATGTTGCTGTGGGGAGGAATTAAGGCCTCCTGTGACCCACGGCCCTCCTTCTGCCTCTGGAGAATCAGGGTCTTGGGTGAGGGTGCTGGACCCATGTCCCGGAAGTAGCCCCACAGCTCTTGGTTGTCACCATCTCCACCATGTAAGGGGAACGCACACCCAATGCCTCCAGAGGAAAGTTAAAGGAGGTGATATTGATGTGCATACATCAGAAAAAGCACTGTTCAGTATGAACTAGAAGCCACCATTCTTGGAGAAATGGGCAATCCCATGTTGGGAGAAGGGAAGGAATGCCAAAAAACGATTGTTCTAAGGGTCTTGGTGGCTGAGGAGTGTAAACTTGCTCATCCCTCAAAATGAAGTGAAGAACAACAACTGTTCTGTCTGCAGAACAAGCTGTGATTGTCAGGATGAGAAAAATCAAGCCTAAATACCCACCTCCTTTTGAAGGAACAGAGATTTATGAAGTTGCCAGCCTTAACCACATGGAAAAGTACACTGAGTTACTGCAGGACGATACTCCTGACAAGATTTGGGTTCTGCTTTGATCCTGCAGCTTGATTGAAATCCTAGGAACTTGGGAGAACTTTCTGTGCCCTAGCAAGAGGCCTAAAAGAAGACTGGAGGTGAAGTATTGTGTTAGTTACAAGCATAATTTACAGCTCTGCTTTTCCAGATTTTCTCAGTTTCATGAATAATCACTCAATAAAATTGGAGCTATGTATAAATATCATTGATCATGGGTTAAAAAGACTCAAGCCTTGGCAAGAAGAACTAGAAAAGAAGGCTGTTGATGAAGACCTTGAAAACCAAACCTCAAGAAAGGATTATGAAAAATTTAGAAAATGCCAGGGGCTTGTAAAACAAGAACAGCTATTTCAAGTCACTCTTTATTTGCTTCTGAATCTGGCTGAGGATACTTTTGCAGAATTGAAGATGAGGATTAAAAATGTAGTTCACATTGTGGTGAAGATTCTTGATCAGGACAATTTCAAGCTGCTTATTCTGGTTATAACGTTCTTAAAGAAACTTGGAATTTTAATGGAGAATACCAGTGATACGGTGGAAGCAGGGCATGGTGGTGCATGCCTGTAATCCCAGCACATGAGAGGCTAAGGCAGGTGGATCGTTGCAAGTTTGAGGCCAGCCTAGGCTACAAAGAGAGTTCAAGGCCAGCCTGAACTATGTAGCAAAACCCTGTCTCAAAAAGAAAAAGAAAAAAAAAATGATATGGTGGAAATGGAAATTGTTGAAAAGCTGGTAAAACTGACAGTGTGAGCATGAAGGCTTACCGAATGTAAGTCCAGCCTTTACTAAACCTGTCATTTAACACAGGACCGGGGCATAAGATGGTTCATGTGTACTTTGCCACATAAGTTTCGATGATAGCATTAAAGCAATGTCTGCCTATGTTGACTGTACCACAGTTAATGGAAGTGCTCTTTGAATGTTCACATGAAGCAGTTGGTTTGGGACTCATTTCTCTGTGTTAATATTACTGCTATCAATAGAAATGTACAGGTGTTCTGTGAAGGAAATGGGCTGAAGGTGCTCATGAGAAGGGCTCTGAAGATTAAGGATCTATTGCTGATAAAAATGATTGGAAATATTTCCCATCATGATAGACAAGCTAAAAATTTGTTTATTGAGTATGTTGGAGACATTGCAGCCCAGATCTCTGAGGAGGAGTTTGTGGCCAAGTGTTTGGGAACGCTGGCAAATCTGACCGTTTGACTTGGACTGCAAACTAGTACTTAAGGAGTACAAGTTGGTTCCATACCTCAAGGATAAACTAAAACCAGGTGCTACAGAAGATGACTTGCTTTCAAAGTGGTTATAAGGATTGGCTCTGTCTCTATGGATGACTCTTGTGCTGCATTGCTAGCTAAATCTGGAATAACCCCTGCCCTTTTTGAATTACTAAATGCTCAACAAGGTGATGAATTTGTATGTCAGATAGTTTATGTCTTCTACTAGATTGTTTTCCACCTAGACATGAGAGAGGTCATAATCAAAGAAACACATGCTCCAGTATATCTCAGTGGATGATAAAAATAATGAAATCCAAAAGGTACATTAGAATACACTAGATGTTATAGTGGAAGACAATGAAGAATGGGCTAAGAAAATTCAGAGAGAGTAGTGGGATGGGTAGCGCATACCTGTAATCCCAACACTCAGGCTAAGGCAGGAGAATCACTGAGTTCAAGTCCAGCCTGAACTACGTAGTGGGACCTGTCTCAAAAAACAAAAGAAAGGAAATAGAGTAAAGATTTGCTGGCATAACTTTCAATGTCAAGATGGTAGAGAGTCATCAGCTGAATGAGAGCAGAATTTGTATGGTGATGATTGAACTGACTCAAATTCATGAAGGGGAGCTGGTCTCGAAACCACATTTTCTACAGCTGAGATGGACTAATTGCCACTGAAGGAGCCCTAAGTCCAGATTTCTTCAATGACATATCACCTTCAGAACGGAGATACAGTTCGACAACATTGATTTCCTGGCAGCCTTGGAATGGATGGTTTTGGCCAACCAGTTGGTACCTCAGACTCTGCCACAGCTTATGGATTCTGCCCTGATAAGCCTTAGTGCAGTACTACGGCTATAGGTCTTGATGAAATTGTCCCTTTCTGTATGAACTCCCAGAAGCAATCTGTGTATGTTGGCCTAATAATGCACATTGATACAAAAAAAAAAAGAAATAGCAAAGATCGAAAGATCCAAACATGCCACATAAACAGTAAACATGCTGGATCACTGTCATAATCAGAAAAGTACAAATAAGACCATGTTGACATACAAACTGAACCATCAAATTGACAAAAGTTGATACAAAGTTCTGGCCATGGTGGACATGAAATGTAGGCAGTGAGTTCCCTTAAACCCAAGGGACATAACATAAATTCTGTCATAAAGGCACAGGAACATAGGTATGTCAAACATGTATTATTTAGAATATTTCTATCGAATTAATTTCATGGGTTTCATCGTATTAAACAATGAGTGCTTAACAAAAAAAATCACAAAAATGAAGTATTGCATTTTTAATGTTGTTTATTAAAAAATATCAAAATTTTCAAAATCAACTAGTTTTTGGTGTACAAAGTCTAAAGGGGCTGGGGATATGCCTAGCAAGCACAAGGTCATGAGTTCAAGTCCCAATACCCAAAAAAAAATCACAAAGTCTAAAAAAGAACAACAGAAATAAACTCCTATATGAGAGGTGGGGATGTAGCCCAACAGTGTAAGAACCTACCTGGCAAGTACAAGGTCATGAGTTTGATTCCTGGTACAAAAAAAAAAAAAAAAAAAAAAAAAAAAAAAAAAAAAAATCTATATGAATGACAATAAAAATACCAATAGCACTCTACAAAAAAAATGATAACTTCACTTCAAGTATCACATGTAAGGCACTCTTTGCACAGGACAGCAACAATTTTCATACACGTGTCACTTACACTGATAGCACTTTTTATTTTCCTGTCCTAGCACTTTTTATTTTCCTGTCCTTTTTTCTGGGGTATGATTGACATCTTTCCTGTTGCCAAAGTAGGTCTTCG